>PISX010020912.1:0-34753 GCA_004024625.1 Mellivora capensis | reverse complement strand
GGGGGTTGGGGGGGTAGGAAAAGAAGAAAAGAAACAAGATGGGATCGGGAGGGAGACAAACCATAAGTGACTCTTAATCTCACAAAACAAACTGAGGGTTCCTGTGGGGAGGGGGATCGGGAGAGGGGGGTGGGGTAATGGACATTGGGGAGGGTATGTGCTATGGTTAGTGCTGTGAAGTGTGTAAACCTGGCGATTCACAGACATGTATCCTGGGGATAAAAATACATTATATGTTTATAAAAATTTTTTAAATTAAAAAAAAACAACAACATTCAGGTATCACAGGCTTCTAGTTATGTCCCAATGTGTGTGGACACCTACATTCTAATACCACCTTGGACAGGTGAGGGGCACTAAAGAAGATTTGTCTGCTTTTAAAAGGCAGAGGTCACCCAGGCATGCCCTTTGACCTAAATGGCCTTGAAAATGGTGTTTTCTAACTGGGAGTGCAGAGACTGGGCGTTCCCTTTTCTCTCGTAGAAATACCAGGAGGCAGAATTAAGGACTTACAGAATCCTGTGTGCCTCCTTCTCCTTCCATTTCTGTGACTTGTAAAGCAACTCCCGGCCCACCACACCCCAGAAACCAGAGTGCCAGCACTTCACCCATACCACCTCTCCCAGATGAGGGACATGCGAATGTCTACAAACCTCAGCCAAGAAATCCCAGCCCTCCTGGGGTCCCCAGGGCGCCCCGAGTGCCCTCCCAGACTCCGAAACACAAGGCTGACTCCCGGTCCTGAACCTGTAAACTGGGAGCACGCTCTGGAGCCATTCTCCTGGGCTGGGCTTTCCAAACCCCAGAGGTCTGGCATGTCTCCCGAGGGAACACAAACAGGCCCGGTACTGGGTCAGCATGCAGTCCCAGCACACCCCCCATCCCTGGCAGCTGCTGTCAGGGACCAAGATCACCTAAGCATTCCTGGGGTCCGAGGGAAACATGGCAGAGCCTCCTGGTTTAAAAAGTCCCTGGCGTGGGGGCTAAGACAACATGGGTATTTGAACCAGGCTTCTGGAAGAAGGAAAGGGCTGGGACACACTGTCCCCCCAGAGGAAAGCTCTCCACACAAGCTTTTCCCAAGTCATCCTGCTGGCTGTCTCTGTGCACAATGGCCTCGCGGCACTACCAGTGGACTGAAGGTGGAGATGAGGTGCCCACAGGTGCACACATGTCCTAGGCCCCTGTGGCTGTGACCATGTTGCCGTGGAGAAAAATGCTGCAGCAAGCAGAGGTTAAAATAAGGACTTAATGACAAAAGGGAGGAAAAACTACACTGAGAGGTGCGGGCCCGGGACACGAACAGCTAAGTAGCATTTCCCACTCCTGAAGATAAGGCCAAATTCCAGGCGAGGAAACCACTGGGGATCAGCCCACTGGCCTCACCGACGTCCCTGTCCCCTCACTCTGTCTCCATCCCCCCACCCCCACCCCAACATCGCTGGGCCGGGACTGAGTCAAGACTGTGAGGACCACAACGGGCTAACACTTACTCAGCAGCAGCCCTCAAAAACATGGCAGGAAAGCCAAAACCAAGCCCCCACAACAGATGGGACAGAGCCAGCGTAAGGCCCAGAGAACACAAACCCAGCTGCAGACAGCCACAGCTGCCGCCCACTGAGCAGCCACACGGGGTCAACCATTCCCATCATTTTCAATTCTCCCATGGACTCGCAAAGCAGGGAGCACCAGCCTGGCTGTCCAAATGGAGAAGCTGATTGAGAACCAGATGGAATGGAAGCACCTAGAATCTTGGGTTCAGGGTTCAGTAAGAGGTCCCATATGAGACAGCCAAGCTCCCCTGACACCAAGGCACCGTTCCAGCACAAGAACGGACAGCGAATGCCTCAGCTCCACCTCCCCACATGCACAGTCAGACCCCATAGACTAAGGAGGTCTGTGGCGGAGGGTTATGCTGCTCAGCGCCCCGCCAGGACCCCACACAGTGGCCGGGAGCCTAAGCCCCGGCCGTAGGGAGTACACCACGATGAGCTGGTTCCACCACTAGGCAGCAGGACTTACAACCACCCCTGGAACGAGCTCAGGACCTTCACCACCTCCCTCAGCCAGTGCTGCCACCTAATGCACTGCCCCACAGGTCAGCCCTTATACCCCCAAGGTCACCGGTCTGTTGTCATGGCTGGCCAACCAAGGTGTGTGCCGGGGTCCCCTCCGCCCTCAGCCAGAGCAGCCCTTGGCTTGGCCACAGGGTTTGTGGCCCTGGGAGCCGACCCCATCCCCATCTCTGAGCCTGCCCTGAGCAGGAAGTCACCAGAAAAGCACCAGGACAGACTGTCATTCCAGCACTACCAGAAGCCAGTGGGGCGAAGGACACACCCTGTGAGCCCCCACCAAAAACAGGAAGAAACCAGATGTGGTCCCTTCACCCAGAGACCCCAGCCCAAGGGGGTTCCAGTGTGGGCCAGGGTGAGGGTCTGGGTGTGGGGAGATCCAACACCTGTACCTTCTGTCACTGTGTCTACGAGTCCCGGTTAGGTGCGGACTGCCACCCTGATGGAAGCTGCCGGCACTCACAACACTCCCCGCGATAGGAGGGTGGCCGCTGTCCTCTGCAGCCCAGCCTCACTCGAGCAGAGCCATGCAGGTGACCTTGGGCAAGGAAATCACCTGGTCCCAGCCTCATAATCAGTGACACTTAGAGACTCAACAACAGACGGTAAGACCTCATTTCAGCTTTGCTGTTTCTGCACTGTGCACCTAACAATATAAAAACTTTGAAAGTTCATCATCGTGTGTTCTAGACCTCTATGTGCGACTTACAAAGGCCTCCCTGAGATGAAAAAAATTCCATGTTAAAAGAATCAAGAGTCCAATGAGCAAGAAGCTCTGCGATCAGGCAGGTTCCATCAGCAGCCCCGGTGGGAGCTGAACAAAGTCTCCCTGCCCCATTTCAGTCACCCTGGGGGCTCCAAGGCCCTTCTATTACCCGGACTGCCAAGAGCCCTCCTCTGGCCGTGTGTCTGCGACACACCGAACCACAGCAGAGGCCACCGCGGCCACGGCTCTGCATGTTCTCAAGCGCTCGACAGCCCTGGAGCCCAGCTTGGCTCCACGCAAAACCCCAGAGCCAAGGGCATCCTGGGCGCCCCGCTCCTTAACAGTGTCCGGGGTCTCCACTCAGCTCCCTCTGACCTAAACGTCCCAGAAGCTTGGCCCAAACACAGAGAAATGAAAATACCAATACATCTTCAACCAGCTCCAGGCTAGCACCTCACACATCCCTGAAATAATGCCTCTCCACAGAGGGGAAATGGCACGGAGAGGGCAGCCAGCTCTGTCCCAGTCCCAGGAGGGCAGCAGCGAAGCGGAACACTCTGCAGCTGCCTCCCCTGGGCCTGGGCCCTGGGACCGCACAAGCTGCCTTGGGTGCGAGTCCATGGCTGGCGCAGGGCTCTAGTAACAGGGACACCTCCCCCATGGGCACTGAGGACATGGCTGGCCCACCGGGTGAGACTGCCAGGTTCAAAGAGAAGGGCTCAGCCCCTTCTGAAACCCAGAGCCTTGTCTACCTTATGTTCTGTCTCCAAAGGAACACGAGTGACCTCGTCCCTTGATCCCGGAGGAAGGCAAGGTCCCAGTTGGGAGAGACCCAAGGGGAGAGGGCAGGTGCCTGTCCTCCCTGCTCTCCCCAAGGGGGGATGACACCTGGGCCTGGCTGCAGACTGGGGAACAGGCCGGAGGCCCACCCCACCCAGTCCCTGCTGAGGGCACAGCCATCCGAACCTAGGACAGCCCTGCTGCCAGGGTAATTTTCCTACGGCAACTGCTACAGAACTAACCGCCCAGAAACGGATTTCATTTTAGGGATGAAAATTCCTTCCAGTGCTTGAATAAAAGGAGGAGTTTCACATTTTATCCATTTCCACATCCCTGAACAATAAAAACCTATTTAAAAGACCATGAATATGCAAATTCCATTTTAAATATGGAAATGCAAAACACGTAAGAAAACAGTCTGGGCGTGAAGTATTAATGGCATCTTCTCTTGCTGACAAGAGACAACGCAAGCCGGCTGCCACGGCGGAGGTCACAGGATGGCTCAGCCCCAAGGAGCAGCCAGAGCCCGGCCCTGCACCCACGCCCTGCCCACACCCTGCCCACTCTGCCCAGAGCCTGCCCTATCCACCCCATGTCCTGCCAAGCCCATCCCACACTCTGGCCAACCCCTACCCTGCCTTACCCTGCTCTGCCCATTCCTGGCTGGCCTCCACTACAGACCCCTGCTCTTCCGGACCCACTCTTGCCCCACACCCTGCCCACAACCACCACTCTGCCACTCTGTCCCTGCAGCACCACAGGTCCAAACCTTGTGTCCCTGCCGGCACAACCTCAGGCTGCACTGGTGCCAGGGCAGGGCGCACTGGGGAGCGCATGAAGTTCTCCCTCAGCTGGGACGGCCCAGCAAGGACAGACTCTGTCTCCCAAGGACTGACCAGCTAAGGCTCAGATTTGGGAGAACCGAGCACAAGGTACCCTCCTGACCCAGAAGCAGAGGGAAGCAAATACACGCCAGCCAGGCAGGGACGCACCTAGCACAGTCTATGTGGAGGCTCAGAACCATCAGGTCTGCATGTGGAGCAAAGGGCCCAGAGGCCCAACCTCTGGCAGGGTCTGCGGTGACACACACACACCATCTCCAGGCAGCACACCTACGTGCATCCACAGGAAGGCCTCCAGAAGCACAAGGCTGATGACTTCCAACACAACAGAGCCAGTCTTCAGAAAATTCTGCCACCCTATGTCCAGGGAGCTCACGGGACTTCAAGGACCTTCTGATGAGGTCCGAAGAAGAAAGCAGGGACCAGGCCTCTCTCTGTTGACAGCAGGAGGAACTGAAGCAGAGCGGACGTTCTTACAACTCCACAACCGTGCTCCTGGCAGCTGGCTGAAGATGAGGCACCTGAGAGCCCAGAATGCACATTTATATGTCACAGGGGATTCTGTGCGCTTACCGAGCTGGGTGACAGTTCGGAGATCACGCCACAGAGGCCACAGCAGACGAACCAGCAAGCTCTCCAGCCACAGAGGGCACCGACCATGGCAATGGACCACTGCACGCACATGGACCCACACTCTGCACAGCCCGTGAGAGCTGCTGTTCTCGCACTACAAGGCACACGCGAGCTGTCCCGCTCATCAGAAGCCTTGGTATTCAAAGGGCACGTCCCACGACCGAGGCCCTATGGTCGTCCCCCTGAGGCCACTCTCCCAGACCTGCCTCTTTGCCGGCACCGCCAGGAATCCCAGCAACGTCTGCCGATGAGCCCAGACTTCCCTGGGGACCCCATATATCCCTTAGGGGGAGGGGACCTTGGTCTCAGGGATAGAAGCCAGACGGTTACAGTCCAGATGATGAAGGTGACTCCTACCCAGCCCAGGCCGAGCTGGAGATACATCAGCAGAAGGCCTGTGCCCGCCCCACACATCCCACCAACACCGGCTGGGAGCCAACCGGCAAACCCAGAAATGGCTGCTCGAGAAGAAGCCCCCCCAGCGCTGAGCCCTCGAGCTCTCCCCCTCCCTCCCTTACCCTCTCTAACTGGCCACAGAATTTACAGGCTTGGTAGCAGCGCTCCCACTGAGGAGGCCCCAGAGGAGGCTCGGAGGACCGAGCGGGAGGAAGGCTGCCAGTGCCGTGGGCACCACCTCACGTCGGAACATGGGCACTGCAGGCAGGTGCCAGCAGCCTTTCGGCCCCGAGGGCTGGAAGGCTCGGGGTCCCTCTGCTCAGCCGCGACTGTCACAGGGATTCCTGGGCTCTCTTCCTCCTGCCAGAAGTTCCAAGCAAGGAGGGATGGGGTTTAAGAACCAAAGTAAGGGCAGCCCAGCAGTTGGCCGGAGCCCTCAGGCAGACCGCACACAGCAGAAGGGCAGCAGTCCCAAGCGGACATGCCTGCTCCACCCAACCACCTCCAAGGCCCAGTCCTAATGTCCCCTCAGGTGACAGAGCATTGGGGCGCAGCCATGGCTCCATCCGCATGTCACGGCTCAGGGAAGAAGACAAGCCGTGACTTGCAGACAGGCCGGTATCAGCATGTGTGTGCCAGACACGAGACCACCCTGAACGGGGGCTGCGTGTGCTGGGACAAGGGAGGAAGGCTGCCTTTCACTGAGCTCTGACAGCGGCCGGGTGCTGTCCTTGGTGCCTGCCTGGTCACCACCCCCCCTATGAATCAGCCAGTGTCATGACCCCCGTTTGGGATATAAAGAAAACGAAGCCCATGCAGAAGCCTTAACCCACATGGGCCGACACTCAGGTCCGGCCTCCCGGGTCGTCAGCCTGGCTTGGGCAGCAAGGCACCCCAGCACCCTGGCAGACACACCTGCTGGGAGCCAGCCTGCAGGTGACTACAGGGATGGTTAGGAACAGAAGCAGGACACAGAAACCACAGGCAGGGTCCCCACAGCCAGAAGCCCCTCGGCTCCCCACACAGGGCTCAGTGCCCAACTGTAGTCTGTGGGCCGAAGTTGGAGGAGACCCCAGCCAAGGTCTTCCCAGGACAGATGTGAGGGCTCTGCGCAGCAGGCCAGGCAGGCAGCCCCCCTCGGCCCTCACATATGCTGTTCTCCGGTCTTTATTGTTTTTCACAATCTGGCCAGATCTGACTCAAAACCTGGTTTCCCCTAGAAGCGATCCCGATCCACCTCGTGGCTAGAAAGCAACCACATCTCCTCTCTGAACCCACACCTTTTCCTTCTCTGAGCCTCGGCATCAGCACGAGAACACGTGCACGAGCACACGTGCGTCCAGAGGCACACATGCCCCACCCCCACAGGGTTACCCACAGCCCCCCTTCCTGCCCCGCCCCAAACTGCCCTGGCGGCCAGTGCTCCTCGAGGCTCAGGCAGCCCAGGCAGCAGCGTGCGATGCTTTCCAAGCTGGGATCTCAGTGACAACGCCCTGCCTGTGCAGAACGACACCCCGGTCACAGCTGCACTGAGGACACCAGGCTGTCTCCCCTTAGGCACCAGCCATAAACTTGGAGCAGGAGGAGCCTTCCCAGCTGCCATGAAATGGGTTATAAAACCCACTTTGTAGAGAAAAGCAGCAACGTGCACTCTCCAGTGGACGTCGTGTGACTGACTGGCTTTAAGCCATTGGCCTGCCGCAGTGTGGGGCAGAGCAGACCACAGTGAGGACTGGCAGCACCATGACCAAGAGGGGGTGCAGGAGCCGGGGGACCAGCTCCAGGCCAGTTGCGTGCAGGACAGGTGCCAACTCAGCCAGCCCCACTGCTGCAGCCTCCACGGATTCAGAGAGGGAGTGGTTGACGAAGGACTCACAAAGAAGGAGAGGCCAGTCCATGCTCCTGGGTCCCCAATGAGTGATACCCCCCCTGCCCCCTAATCCTGGCAAAGACGAGGACAGGACACTGCCGGGGGATGTCCCCGCTGACCCCAGTCCTCGCCAGGTGGGAGTGAAGGGCTGGGATCGTGGGCACTGCCAGGGGACGTCCCTGCTGACCTCCAGTCCTAGCCAGGTGGAGGTGAGGGGGTGGGATCATGGGCACTGCTGGGGGACGTCTCTGCTGACCCCCAGTCCTCAGCAGCAGGGGTGAGGACATGAGAAACCAAAGAGACACCGCTGCTCAGGGAATCGACAACGTATCCTGGGGACAGAGAAAAAGACACTTATTCTTTACTGAACAGATGTGCCCTGGGCACCGACTCTGTGCTCACAGTCCCTGCACTCTCATGGCGTTCACACCCAAACAGAGAAATGCACCATGCACACATCAACTGGTCGATCAACGCATCAGATTAGTGCCAGGAAGAGCACAGAAACAACATCCGGAGACAGGGGGTAGCTGCAGCCTGGGCAGGATGGACTCTCCCACAGAAAAAGGTGAGGATGGACACACACAGATGCCGCCATGAAGACCAGAAGCATTAGCCCTCCGTCAGGGAGCACTGCTGGAATGTTCCAGAACAGAGAGGAGCTCTGTGACCTCCTGACAGAGGAGGTGAGAAACATGAAGTAGGTGAGGCCCTGGGCACAGGGAGGAGTGACACGATGGCAACAAGGACAGGAGAGAAAGGCAAGGCCCCAAGGGCAGCAGCAGACCACAGCCTACTAGGGAATGACACAGAATGCCCCAGAAGGTCCTGTACATGTGCACCTGCCCAAGGGACAGTCTGAGGCCCATCTCAAGAGGCTCCTCTGCACACAGACCCTGCGGGGCAGGAAGTGCTGCTGGGGCCAGCCTCGCGGTCGGGCGGGAACACAGCTTGCACCCGCGTGGCCGGCACTTGGATTCAGGTGCTCTGCAGGCAGAGCCGAGATAACCACCTGTCATCGCAGTGGATCGAGAAGTCAAGAGGGCCCGGTCAGGCGAACGTGTGAGGCCTGTGCACCCACAGCATCCAAGCCTCACACCTCCAGCACCGCACTCACTGCACACCCCGGGCACTCTGGCCAGAACCACAGCAGCGACCCCAACCACCCAGACCCAGCCCCTGCAGCAGGGACAAGGTAGATGAGCAAGCACATGACAAAGATACATTTAATTATAGGACACGCAGTCTAACGGGAAGCCTCCCTGAGGAGCAAGTCAGCCACAGCCACAGAGAAATTCCAAGTCAGCCACGGCCTGAGCAAAGTGCCAGGGCCAGCGGGGACAGAGGCTGGCATAGCGTATCCTGCTGCTAAAGGGGGTCCGTGTGGAAGAGGCGGTGGAAACGGGAGGGGGTGGAGAAGTCAGCAGGGCCAGACACCAAGGGAAGGTGGTAGGGACAGCAGAGGCAGACAGAGTGGGAAATGCTGCCACAAATCCTCGTCATCTGAAGGAGATGGCAGCCAGTGGTGGAACAGAGTCTTGGATTCCCGAACACGTGGGGCATAAGGAGTGACCCAGAGTCAAGGAGAGGGGCACACACTGCCAGTCACGGCAGCCAACTGCCGTGGGCCCTTGCCCGGGGCCTGGGGCCACATATGCAGACGTGAGGCACAGCGGCAGGACACCATGTGGTGCCCAAGAGCACGGCACCCACTCTGACTCCTTGCCCGTGAAACCCTCGCCAAGCCAGGGCCAGTCTGTGCTGGCCATGAAGTACAGTCATGAGTGTAAAGGGTCTGGAGCCCAAGCCGCTCCCGGTATAGCTGGGGGGACAGACCAGAGTGTGGGGCCTATGGCAGAAGGGCGGCCAGCGTTGCAAGGGGCCAGGGCTTTGCACGGAATGCCGTCCTTTCACCTCCAGCCAGGGCTGCCCCGGAGCATCCCCTTCGTCCCCTTCCCCAGAGAGGTGGAAGGGGAAGCAGAAGCAGAGGCACCGCCCAGTGAGGGGGAGCCAGACCACACCCTGGAGGCTGATGGGGGCTAAACAAGACCAGACCCAGAGCTGCCATCCAGAGCATGGCCCACACAGGCAAGGAACAGAAAGGACCCAGCAGAGGAAGGGCACCAAGGAACGGAGGTAGGCAGCCACGAGGAAGAACCTGAGTTCTTATGTGCCAAGACTGTCATCATCACAACAGGAGGACATGGCTGTCGATGACAACGGGGGCACGTGGTGACAACACCTGCTGCATACTGACAGCTGGCTCATCAGCGAGGAGCCGAACAGGGACGTAGGTTTATTGTCCCTGCTAACCCGAGTGCCGACCCCACAAGGGGCCAAACCGTCTCCTGCACCTGCTACATCTCCATGTTCTAGATGAGGGACCCTCAAGGACTGGTCCCGATGGCATGTGGCAGAGCTGAACTTCGGACCCTGGACTACGGCCACACAGCCACACCCGGAAGCCACAAACCAACCACAAGTGACTACTTAATGTTACATTACAGATGTGGTTCTTCACCCACACTGGCCACAGTTCAAGGGCTCCATGGCTACAGGAGAACAGATCACCAGAAGTCCTGTCAGATGGCTGGCCTAAGCCAGACAGACAGCCTGTCTACCTAACATGGTGTGGTCTACATCAGACAGACAGACAGACAGTATAATCTACTCCAAATGGCCAGCCTAAGCCAGACAGACAGCCTATCTACCCTAGACTGTTGGTTGTCTGCCCCAGACAGATAGCATAGTTTACAGTAGAAGACTGGGCTCTGACCTCTGCATGGAAGCAAGCACCCAAGGAAGATTCCCAAGGGCCCAGGACACAGCACAAGAACGAATGTCACTATGACTAATTTGCAGGCTCTGAAAAGGTTGGAGCTTCCAAAAATCTCATCGCTTCCTCCCTCCACATGGGAGCCCCCGACGCTGCACACTGTGTGTGTGTGCTGGAGGTCAGCTCACCCCCAGCCCCAGAGAAACAGTGCCACGGGTCTCGCTGCCCCCAAGGCCAGGTCCACGTGCTCACAGCACAACTCTGGGCCTCCCACCGTGTGAGCACTATGACCAGCGCGAGCTGACGGAGCCTGGCCCAGCCTGAGGAAGGGGTCCCAGTAGATGGGAGTCACCAAGCTCACAGGCACATGCCGGAGTCTGTGGAACAGATGCACCGCCACAGACTGCCACCAAGGAACGTGTGAAGACAAGGCCTCAGACACGGGCTGCCTCGGCACCACCCGCCGAAGCCTGTTTATACCGAGCAACACCGGGAGCTGGCCAGACCAGTAGGGCCCCAGTCCACACCCCTGGAAAGCCCCAGGACCCGCTCCTGCAGAGACAGTCGTGGCTAAGACCAGAGTGAGGCCTGGCGAGGGGAAGAGCTGTGGGGCTGGTCCCGACGAAGGCCAGCCAGGTGATCACAGAGCCCCCGGGAGTCCCGGAACTGGAGCACAGACGCATGAGGCGGGCCCACCCCGTGACAGGAAGCGCTCCAGCCAGCCCAGCAGGGGGCACCCAGAGCCCAGTGGCGGGCCCTGTGGCTGCCCAGCACAGACGCCGGTCCCACGGGGCTCACCCGGCAGCGGGCCGTCACTGTGCCTCTTCAGCCGGGCTGTTCGTTCATTCCTTCAGCCGACACACGCTCACCGAGCAGCTCCTCACCCGCGTCCTCTGCGTCCCCGGGGACGCCGTCGCACACAACATGCCATCCCTGGCCCAAGAAGCCTGCAGCACAAGCACAGGGCACACAAGGAACTCGGCAGGAGCACACCAGGGCGGCCTCGCCGACCAGAACGTATCAGAGCAGGAGCCCCACGCAGGGAGATCGGGCCTTGTGGGAACAGATGCTGGAGTTCCGAGTGGGAGCTCCAGGCCGAGCAGGACCTCGGCACTGCTCGGGCACCCAGCGGCCCGGGGTGGAGTCCACGGGAGACACTGAGCACGCCTCCATCTCTGACTGTCCACGGCCTCTCCAACCTCTCTCGGACCCCACGAGCTCCTCAACACACCAGGTCCAAGGCAATTTCCCGTCCACCCTCCATCGACACATAGGCAAGGTCACGCCGGTCTTCATGCTTCACAGTTACCTGCCCCCCAGGCTTGTTCTCTCACCTGACGTCACTGTCCTGTATGCCAACCCCAAGTCCACCCCCTTCCGGGCCTCCTCTGGGCACATATAGGAGACGACTCACGCTGCCATGTCCTCAACTACCCCAGAGGCCGCTCCTGCCCTGTCCCCCACCAGGCACGGGTCTACCTGACGCTGACAAAGCCTTCTTCCTCAGCGCACCACAGTCCCGTGACGGTTATCACCTTTCTCATCTGACAGGAGGCACAGGCTGACTCCTCTGTCCAAGGACACACAGCAACTCGGTGGCCGGCCAGCCTGAGCTAGAGCCAGGGACCCGCCGGAGCTCCTAGCGCAGCGTGAACTCCACCCCAATGCACAGAGAACAGGTCCTCGGTCATCATGAATCTTCTGTGGCCGTCACCGGCCTTGCTGGCCTCAGGACAGCCCAAGAGCACCATAACTCACACAGACACACGATGACAAAGATGACAAGGCCTAATCACACTCCAGACGGTTTGCGAGGACGGCCTAAATGGTGCAGACAAACAGCAAGGAAAGAGCCACACGAAGAATTATGACCAATATGCCGATCTCAAGTCCCCCTCGGGGATGACAAGGAAGCCATCAACCTGTGGGCTGCCAGGAAGACGCACAGCCAAGAGCACCACCTCTCAGAGACGGGGACGGGGAACGTGAGCAAGGACTGCCCTCCCACCACTCATTCAAGTCCCCTTCACTATGCAACAGCCTCCTCTGAAGGCTGCCCAGGGGTCCCCGGCACCCCCAGTCAACAGAGAATGAAGTCGGCTGTCCTGCCTTCACCAAGGCTCCCGGCCCCCCCCACCACAAGGCCACAACCCACAGACCCAGCAGTTGCCCGGCAGCCGGCCAGCGTGAAGGACACCAGACACACAAGTCCTCTCCGTGCTGGTCAGGAAGGCCTCGCATCATGGGGTCCCCACCACCTCCTCAGGGGCCTGCCCAGCTATCTGTCACACGTGAGCTTGCTCCCAGAGGGGAGCCAGGGTTCCGGAGAGGTGGACAAGGTACCGCCGCAGGGGATGGCCACTCAGAATGGAGAAGGGAAGGTCAGCTCCGCACTCACTATGGCGAGCGAGCTGGCTGTTGGGGCCATGTGGCTGGAGCGGCTCTGGCCCCCACCTCCCCGTACACGAAAGCCAGCCTTCCCAACACCTCATGGTTTGGCCTGAGAAAAACGAAGGCGAGTTTCCTTTCCTTGAACAGTTCATTCTGTTTCAAATGCAAAGTAAAGTGAAGAAGATCGTCTGAAAAATGTAAAAGCTTTAATTTCAAATCACTTTTAACACCCATTTCATCTGACAGTAGCTTTGAAAGCAAAAGGCAATCTTTATCGTTTGAGGTTTTTAAGCTAAATTGACGTGATTATGTCCAACATAACCAGATACTTCTAAAAGCCAATTTTCAAAGTGACATCAACCCCCCAAATAAATCCTTCTCTCTGGCTACTAGTGAGCCCTTAAGACCCTGCGTCCGCACAAGGCTGAGGCCGGCTGCTCAAAGACCCACTGGCCCGCGGGGACCCAACCCTACTCAGCGGTCAGCCCCCTAGACAGCCCCGTGGGAAGTGGGCCAGCCGCAGACCAGGGAACCCCATCCCACCTGGAGCAGTTCTGCGCCTGGAACCATGAGGCTGGAGGTGCATCTGCTGGCAGGGGTCCCAGGAAAGGCTTCCTTGTTCCAAAGAGGAGACCCAAGAAAGAGGCCTTTCCTTTGGCCTGCAGATGGGTCACCTGAGCCCGGAGAAAGGAGGCCAACCACACAGCAGAAGCCGGGGAAGCCTGATGGAGAAGCATCTGGTCTCTGCCCCCTTTCCTGGCAATGAGCTCCTAAGACCCCTAGGATTGCTGAAGTGGTAGGGCATCTCATGACTCCTAACAAGTCCCTTGCATCCGCTGTCCCGTCTGAGCTAACAAGGGGGCTGAGGGGTGGGGGCCGAGCTTCTCCCCAGAAGCCCATAATGAAAGCATGACATAAGCAGGGAGACGTCATCAGACACCCACCCCCTCAACCCCGTGCAGGGCTCAGACAGCTTCTGAGCTGGGGACACACCGAGGAGCAGGACTGCACCCAGAGATAACAGGGAAGCTCTCGCCCCCCACCCCTCATCCAGGCACCTCTTCCATCTGGCTGCTCAGACTGCAACCTTTGCAATAAATCAGTGATGGCACAGAAAGCATTTTCCTGAATTCTGAGTCATGCTAGCAAACCCTCAAACGGGTGGAGTGTGGAAGGAAACCCTGGGTTTGGAGCCAACCAGGGCAAAAGCACAGGCTGCTGGAGGACCCAGGACTTATGACCGATCCATGCAGTAGGGCAGCTTGTGGGACCAAGCATTTCCCCATGGGGTCACATCAGGATGGAGCATAACGACAGAGTGTGCGCTGGCCTCACGGGGTTGGGAGGGAACACCTAACGCTGAGCCTGCAAAATGTCACACAGCTGCTGGCCTCCAGGCCTCCCACCAGAAAGGGGGCTCCTTCCTCATTGTGCAGCCCTGGGCAGAGGTCTTCCCACTACCTGCGACCGAGGGCATCGCTCTGTTCCTCTCTGGGGACCTTCCTGAGCCCACAAGTCTACCTGCATGCAGACACACACGCACTGCCTCCCGGGCTCAACGTTCCCCACAATTGGGGGGTCACTTGGAGCTCATGCCACAACAAAGCCAGGGTTCCCCGATGCCGCACACATCCTTCCCAAGGCCCCCAGACACAGGAAGGCAGGGGCAGCCGGGCATGTGGCAGAAACGTAGGGTCCCCTGCACCCCTCAGACAGACCCAGCTCCCGCTCACTCAGCCCAAGGCCAAGGGAGCAGTGAGGTGGAGCCGCTCCCAAGCCACACCCAGGGGACACCCACGCTGGGGGCTCTACCACCCCGCACATGCCCAGGCCGCCAGGCCTACCTGGTGGTGATGGTGTTGTTCCGATCCTGCAAGGCCAGCTCCCGCTGCTGCAGCTCAACAACAAACCTGGACAGGTCTTCCGGGGTCCTGCGGGATTGAGAACACATGGCAGCGTCAGCCACCACCTGGAGAGGACCTCATTCTGCACAGGACAGCCGCCAAGACCACGCCAACGGCCGAGGAGTCACAGACCCAGGAGGGGTGGCGTCCGCGCACGGCTCCCAGGCCAGTGTGGCACGGCACTGTGCACACACCATGACCTGGGCTCCAACCACAGCCCACCCCTGGCTATGTAATAGCGGGTAAATGATTCTTATTTGACACAACTCCATTTCAGCTGTAAGAACCAGTCAACAGCGAGCCACCAGCATCACCCTGCAGAGGAGGGGAGGGGAGCTGGGGGGTACTCGGCACAGGTCGTGTGCCAGTCTCCCTGGAACCAGTAACGGGAAGAGAGGCCACAGCAGACGCCCCCACAGACAATGCCTCGTCATGTTCACGCTGCTCCACGCTGCCCATCTCGGCTCGCGTCCAGAGCAGCCCCATTGCCCTGTCGCCCCCTCACAGAGGAGGAAGCAGAGCCTCCAGGTGTAAGGAGCGGCTCGCGGCACACTCCTCTCTGAGCAGCACCGGGCCGCCATCTAACGCTTCCGAACCTGACACCGGCACGCGGCAGAACACCTGCGATAGACTATGACGACAACCGGCACAGCGGGCGTGGTCCCCACACAGCGCATGGCAAGCAAGCTAAGGGGCTCCCTGGCCCGCAAGTGGCAGCTGAGCTCCGGGCCTAAGGACCAAGCCTGGGGCCATGGGTGGGAGACGCCACAGCCTCCTCTGTCACTGAAGGAGCCACGGGAGCTGTGACAAACCACAGGAGTGGCTACCGGTCACTACAGGATCCAAAGGCTCTCTCCCTGGCCTCCAAGGGCACTATAGGGCCCGGCTCCCACAAGCATCCACCACAGGACTAGGCCCCAGGGGTCCACCTCCCACAGCCTTGCCTCTGGATATGGACATGTCACCCCAGTGTCACCAAGCTCTGTGTCAGTTCACCCTATGCTCGCAGTGCTCTTCCCTTAAGAGGTCTCAGGACAGTCAGCACTCCCTGGAACAGGGACCCTCCCATCACACCCCCAGGCTGCTCCCCATCCCGCCTGCCGAACTCACCTCAGGGTCTCTCAGTATGTGCCATCCCTAGAACAGGAGCTCGCGGCACCTGTGACCCGTCCGCAGTCCATGACACCCGTATGGCCCGACTGGTCACACACCTGGGACTCTGCAGTCCGCACCCTTCCCGAAGATGCTCCCTGGCTCTCTCCCTTGCAGATGCCCTCACAGACTCCCCTCCTGGCCACCTGAGAAACAGCCCCTCACTGGGCCTGAAGGAACCATGGGGCAAAGGAGCAATTTCTCCCCACGCTCCTCCCAGACCACGTGATCATCTGGAAGGACCCCGGGCAAGACTGAAATCCAGCACGGGGAGGGCTTGAGCCAGCCTTGAACGCCAGCTCCCATTCTTCTTGGAGCTTCCTCAAGCTTCCCAACCTCGGGGAGTTAAAAATACGGACATAAAAATACATCTTTTCAAGCTAAGAGGCATTTTTTTCTGAAATGTTCTAGAGATATTCAAGCTGTTGTTTCCCTGTGTCACCCAGTCCAGGGGCACATGAACGGTTACCAAGTCTGTGGGTCTAATGAGAATGAGCCAACAAGCCAGCATGCACCTCCACGTGGGCACTGCGTCTGGCCCAGCCCTCGCTTCGTGGGGATGCAGGTGGGCACCACGTCTTCTGCCTGAGACAGCTGCCCAGGCCTGAGTGCTAGGAAGGGCCCATGGACAGGACCCAGTACCAGATGACCATGGAGTCTCTAGGGGTTCTCAGTGACCAAACACAGGTCGCCTGCAGCTCCCTCCAGGTAGACACCTTCCAGAAACCCAGAGGCCGAATGGCAGAGTCAGGAGCACGTGAAACAAGCTTGGTGCCCTGCGGTCCAGATCTGGCCCCAAAGCCAGGAGTGAGACACAGTGGACAGCCAGACTCACCTTTACCCAGGCTCTCTTCTCTCCTCTGAAGTGAACATATTTTGAAATGACACAATTTCATAAAGAGGGAAAATTGGAACGGTTCAAATCAGGAGAAAAGTGAACCGAACACGCACTGTGAAACACTCCACCCCACTGTGGGCGGGGCACCCATGGCCCCTGGGGCCCCCACCCAGGCCAGTGCCTACCAGGCCACCCCCAAACAAGCACGCGCGCACACACACACACACATGCCATGCCCAGGATGCCAGGGTCTCTGCTCTCTCAGCCAATGCTCACACAGAGGCCCTCAGATGCCAAGTACTGCGGGACTGCTGGGCAGCCATCAAGGGGCCTAGCTCCACATTCAAGTGAACAGAGCAGCAAGCCAACTTCCCCCCGCCCCCCAGAGAGCACATCAGCCACGCAACGCACACCTGGTCCACTTGCCTGAGGAGTGGGATATGCACAGCCTAGGTGGCCTGAGTTCGCGCTGCCCCTACCAGAGCATCCCCACACAAACCACGACACCCAGCCACGCAGATCTGGCCGACATACCTGTGGCAGACCCTCCAGCAGGCTAGTCCTTGGCCCCGGTCCCAGCCCCCGAATTCCAGGTGCCACCATTCAAATGAGCCACCCCCTCCTCGCAGCACAAGGATGTGGGCTGCAGGGTCTGCTTCCCTCACACGCCCAATTCCAGAAGACAAGACTGTATGGCATGATGCCCACCCACCCCCCGCTTCAGCCGGCCTGCAGCTGCTGGAGGGCACACTGCCGCCGTGCAACCCTTTCCTCCGTGGCCTGCGGGGCCAACACCTGCGGCTCTGCCTCTGGCTGCATCCAGACTCTGGTCTGCATCCAGACTGCCCTGACCGGTCACTCCTGCAAGCACTGGGGCCCGCTTTCCCCTAACAACCCAAAGCACAGAAAACCGGCAGGCAACACTCAGGGGTCTCCCACCGCCGGCACATTCTCCCCGCAGAGACAGAGAACAGGTGGGCCATCTTTCAAGGAAAGAGACAGCCAGGGTTCAGTCACCGTCCAGACAACTGCAAGCTGACTCGTGGCTCAACAGGGCTCCTCTTAGCAGAGCCCCAAACCCAAGGATCCAGGCATACCATAGCGCAGCCACCCGACAAGCCTCGCGCACTCTCTAGCCACGCAGGTGCAAGAGGACACAGGAGCTTTTACAATGGTTTTTGTAAGGTATACAAGCCACCCACATAACACTACGGGGGAAACAAGGACAAGACACAAGTGAGTGACAGCGACGGGTGATGTCTCACTGCATAAATGAGGAATACAAGGTCCAACTTGAAATAAGGAATCAATACGTTAAAGTGTGTGGGATTTGGGGCACCTGGGGGGGCTCAGTCGGTGAAGCATCTGCCCTCAGCTCAGGTCATGATCCCAGGGTCCTGGGATCGAGTCCCTCATCAGGCTCCCTGCTCAGCTGGGATCCTACTTCTCCCTCTGCCTCTCTCTCTCTCTGTCTCTCGTGAATAAATAAATAAAATCTTTAAAAAAAAAAAAAAAGAAAACACTCTCTCAGGTTCTCTGTCAATTTCACAGGCGAATATTTGATTCTAGAATTTGGTCCAAATCTAAAAGAATCCCAGAAGACTAGGCCATGACCTCCATGACCCATGCTTCGTGACAGAGGCGCAGGAGACGAAGCAGACAGCTGCATGCCCGTGTCACATGGCTGGCGGCCAGGCCCCTGCGCCATCATCCACACTCGGGCTGCTTTCACACCATGAGCCGCTCATGTGAGAACAGGAAGGGGAGGTGACAGGAGCAGCATTTTGAAATGCCAACGTGTGTGGGTCTTCTCATTACAAAAATACACACACTGAGAAGAGCAAAAGCCGAAAGCCGGATCGACTAGACCAGCAATGCGCCTGTGTGGACAGTAGGGAGAACACGTATGGGAAGAGCCAGCCCCCATCACAGAGGCAGAGCACCCTCCAGAGTTTCTATAATTTGTGATGTTCTCATCACAAATTATAGAATTTCTTCCTAAAGTTTTTCCTAAAGTTTTTTCCTAAAGTTTCCTAAAGTTTTTCCTAAACTGTACTTTCGACCAGTGGAACCTGGGGGCCACAGTGACTGGGGCTAAGCCGAGGAGACCGCACATCTGGCGAGGGGGCTCACAGAGCGGCTCATGGGCCGAGCCCATGGGCCCTCCGCCCTTCAATAGGATGCCGGGACCTACACTCTCACACTGGCATCCTGGCTGCTCACAAAGACTGTGCTAGGCATGGGAAGCCACTCAGGCCTCCCCAGGTTCATAACACAGGTCAGGGCCCCCAGGCAGACTCTGCACAGCGCATGGGGGCCCGAGGGAGACCCGCCGTTCTGGAGACCCAGGCCCCCCTCCCCTTTGGCCTGACCAATGGCAGCAAAGGAGGCAGACCGGCATATGTGCACAGTGTCACATGTCACGTCTGTGCTTGTTTCTCTGCCCGTGCTCTCCAACTTACACAGGTCTGGGCATGGGGCATAGAGGACAGAAAACGAGGACCCCGGAAAGCAGGCCCAAGATGCCTGGTAGGTCTCAGGGAAAGGGGGGTGCAGGCGGCAATGTGGAGGGCACAAGTAATACAGACCAGGCAAGGAGGAGGCCCATAGGACAGGAACATGGACAACTGTTTCAGGACCTCCTGGCCTACAGGCAGCCACCCAGCCCTTCCTCCAGAAGCACTCCTTCCTCCTCCCAAAGGACCAGGTGTGTCTGGCAGGTGCTCAGAGAAAGAGCTCAAGGGCAGCATCCCTAAAACTGCACCAACAACTTCACAAGTCCAGGCTCAAAGAAAACATGCCAACGACACAGGTGTGTATTTACAGAGCACGCTCAGAAGAGATTCACCCCAAATGGATGCTGGGGGTCACCTCCAGGTCAGGGCGGAGACCAGCAGTGGCAGTCAAAGGGATCTTTAACCTACGATAATCTACGATAACCTACGTGTCGGAATACAAATAGAATTGAAACACCTCCCCATGCAGTGTCCTAACTACGTGCAAAGAGTCGCTGGGAACGTGCAGCTGGAGAGCAGAAGCCAGAGGCTGACGGCACCCTGGCCGTGCCTGTGCGTGCTCAACGCAGCGTGAGCTGGGGCGGGGGATAACGGGGGAAAGGGCATCCAGAAGAGGCGACGGCTGGGGACAAGGCAGGAGAAGCCCTGGGAGCCAGGGATGGAAAGCCACACCCACAGCGCCAGCCGCCCATCGTGAGCGCCCGTCGTGAGCGGCCAGCGCGCACACGGGCAGCTCCCGGGGAGCTGGGCCGGCAGGAGGGATTACTGAACAACTGCAGGCTTCGCCGGCGTCAGGTCACAGAGCAGGGCCAAAGCACCTCCGACGGGCAGGGCGCCAAGTCTCCAGAGACCTCCTGGCCTGTCGCGGAGCCGCAGCTGTGCAGAGATGTTTTAGCAAGTGCCCTGGGGCCTGGCTCGGCGCTCCCAGCCCAGACACAGCACAGGAGCACTCAGACAGGAGCATCCATCTGTCCCCAGACCTGCACTTCACACACGATGAGGCGGAAGGCCTTCAGAGGGCCTCCGGATCCTGGACTCGGAGATGACAGGAGAGTGACAGTCCCCACGGCAGCCCACGCTGTGACAGCTGCTGCTGACAACGTTGGCTTTAGCTGCGAAGCCTTTTAACTCTGACTGGTGGGCTTTCAAGAGGGAAAACGTCTTTTAGTTCACTCTGCAGCTGAATTCTGATGCCAACTCAGCTGTGCGCAGCGCAGCGGGGGTCTGGGGGGGGTCACCCCGCTGGGGGCTCTTGAGGAAAGGCGGTCCGCCCAGCAGCTCTTCTTCCTGAGGCTCGTGCCAGCAGGTGCCAGGTCTCCCATCCAAGCCCAAAGTCCCCATTTCGGGAGACCCAGAGGACTCCAATTTCTAAGATGAAGCTCAAGCTCGCTTCCAGGGAACCCACTCTGCCCAGGAAAAAGCCCACCAGGCCCCGGCTCCTGGGAGTGACTTCAGCCAGGCACGGGGCCCTACAACAGGGGGACAGGACAAACCCCCCTGCAGAAAGTATGCAGAACCAGGACTAGAAAATGCTGCACCACAAAACTTGGCTTAAACCCAAAAGGAGGACAGACACTCATGACTGCAAAGCCACAGGAGCAATGGGATGTCCCGTTAAATCGGGTATTTCTTGATGACGGGGCACAGCTCTGGGAGGATGTGGGGCTGGGGTCGGGGACACTATGTCACCAAGTGCTGACTTAAGATAAAACCTGCTATCTCAGGATGGGAAAAGCAGCGACTGTTTTCCCAAAGAAAAGGATGAATTCCCTGTGACCTGGACGTGGACCAGGTTCTGATGGGGTCACCCTCGGTGGCTGTGGCCATAGCCACCCAGGCCTATGGCTACAGAGCTGGAGATCAGACACTCCAGAGGAAATGACCACTGATGGTCCTGAAACAACAGGCACCCACAAAGGTCACCTGTCCCTCTCCCTACTCCATGACACGCTGACCAAGTGGTAGACAGCAGCCATCCACACATCTTCTAAAGCTGCCTGTCTTCCCAGATAAACAGAGAACAAGTGGCTCTTTCCTCAGAGAGAGGTGCAGGCCAGTTAAGAGACAGGGTCTCTGCACACACCCACAGACCCCCATCCCACTGCAGCCATCCCCCACAACCAAACCATGATGCTCTCACACAGAAACAAAGGCCTCTCTCCCCAACATCACACTGCCTGCCTGACAAGCTACTGTCCATGGACAACCCTCCCTTAGGTCCCCTCTGCCCACAGGGAGCACTCTGGAGGGGTCTGCACATCCTAACCCCTGCTCGACAGAGCCTCAGGCCCCCTCCCCACTGTCGTCCACCAGGAGCACCTCTGCACAGTAGCCTCACTCCCCATGCCCGAGTCAGCCCCACCTGTGCTCTTCCACCCCTCCAGGCAGGGACTGGCTTCGAACCACTACACCCACACCCCTCGGCCCTCCCCACCCTCCCAGGACAGCTCCACTCCTTCTCCAGTCCCTTCCTGCCGAGTGCCTCTTGCCCCCACCCCTAACCCACCTCGTGTTCCCCACCCCCTCACCCTGGGCTGGACCCCCAACAAGAGACTCGGGGTCCTATGTTCCAGGATTGCCCACCTGCCTCCTGGACAGCTTCTGGCTAGAGAGCCCTTTCTGCTCCTCCTACCCCATTCCTCTCCACTCATCCTGGCTCTCCTGTGATCATCTGGGGGCCTGGGGGCCCGTCCCCTGCATCTCATCCTTGCCTCCAAGCATCAGCTTGTAAGCCAGCAACCACACTGAGCGCTTAAAATCTAAGTGAGGCCCCACGCCTCATGTTCAGCTGAGCAGCGCATGCCCTCCACAACTCCAGGGCAGCGCCAAAGTTGCCCACAGAGCTTACGAAGCCGGCACGGCCCGGCCTCCCATGGGCCCACCCCAGGGCCTCTGCACACCCCTCTTCTGGAAGCCTCCTCCCCCAGGTGCCTGCAAAGCACATCCCTCGGCTCTCTCAGGTCCCTGCTCAAACATCCCCAAGGTCTCCTTTGGGCCAACCCCCGCCACCCTGGTCAAGCCCGCAGCCACGGCCCCGAACCTCTGTCCCCCTGCCTCATGTTCGCCCCTTCGCAGAGCTTCCACTTGTTTACTTGTTCTGCTTCAATTAGAATGCAGGCTCCAGATAGACACTGCTGTTTTGTTTTGTTTCTTACACTGGCCCTGAACCTCCAACAGCACTGGGCCCAGAGCAGTAGGCTGGCCATAAATATTAGTTGAATAAATAAAAAACACATTATCTTTGCAGAACAGTAACTAACAAATAAAACTGTATCCAATCAGAGCTGGAATTCAGACCACTGGAGCAAAAGTTTAGAATTGCTGGTTGAATAAATCACAGTGCACCCCTACAATGAAATCTGTTTAAAAGAGAAAAAAAGAATCTTTTTATATGTGAGAAGGTCTCAAAAGTGTTCTGCTGGAGAAAAAAAAAAAATGGAGCAGAACTAGAGCGCTAGGCCACGTTTTGTATGAAAGAGATGGCATAAGCAAGCGTGACTGAGCTGGTTTATAGATGCGTAAGAAATGTCTAGAAGGACAAACGAGACAAAAACAGCGGCTTCTGTAGGACAGGATGAAAACTGGGAAGCATTACACTATTTAAAAAACAACTGTGAAGCTTAGCGCTGTAAACTGACATTGCAGAGTTAGATCCATCCCATAATAAGTTAATGCACGAAAGTCTAGTCATGGCCGTTTATAATGGAACAATCGCAGGCTATCCACCAACGGTGTTCGGCGATGTGTACCAGGAAGCCAGACACGTACCAGCAGGAGGCTTCCTATGTAAAGCCACCAGGACCAGCCAATGACCCCACACGCGGGCGTTGCAAACCTGGTAAATGGTACAAATGCACAAGCCCCCACCAAGATGCAAACTTCTCCAAATGTGGGTTTTTAAACTTGAGTTCCACCTAACATTTTTACAGACACCATGAACCACTACCCACAATTTCGGCTGTTTCCTGACCATGGACGCCTGCAACCTTCCTGAATCTTCCAAACCCCCACCCCCACCCCCCACCCAGCCGGTCGCTGTGTTCAGCAGCCATGTGCTAGCAGTCCTGTGAGGCTTTCCAAAGCGTTCAATGCTGTTTTCACGGAAACACGGCTTCCCTCACACATTTATAAGTTACCAGCCCGCACGACGCTGAACGAAGGAATCAGGGTCATGCGTGCACCAGCAGAGACAGGAGCTTCTCGGGCCCAGAGAGTGCCCCGCCTGCGCCAGGTTCACAGAGGCCGGCCAGCTTCAAGAGGACGGGGCTCCCACTAGGCTTTGGAGGAGCCACTGTTCTTTGTGACTTGGGGGTGGAGAGACAGAGGAACATGCGTGTTCCTTAAAGACGTGCTTTTCCACGTATAAAACATTTCAAACATTTACAAAATGAAAACAAGCCAGAACTGAGCACCTGCTGTGTTTCAGAGACAGACAGGAGCCAAAGGACAGGATCAGAGTCTATACAGCCACTCTGTGGGTGGTGGCAGGAAGGGAAGAAACAAGGAGTGGGGGGAACATTGAGGAGGTCAGGACGCACCATGACAGGCCACGGCTCGCCGGTGGCACACGTGCCCTCAGGTCCCTCCACAGGAACAAACCCGTGGCTGGAATTCCAGCAGCTGCAGTCCGACCTCCCCTCCGAGGCCTGCGGCAGGACACTCGGTTAGTGAGGTCAGGACTGTCAGGGTGGAGAGGCCCCTCCTTACGTGACTTTGGCACAGCTACAGACTCCCCCACATGGAGACCACCTACGGGGACAGCTGCAAGGACAGCAAACTCCCAGCCACGGTCAGCAGTAGCCACCTGACCGCACCTGGCAAGGCCCCAGATGCTGCCGTCCACCGGCCAGCAACCCGGCTTAACCGCTTCAGGGAAACGACTTACACACGTCCCCAGACACATGTAAATAAAATGAAGAAATTTCAGACTTACAGTTGCTGCCTTCAAATTCCTTCCCCCAGCTCAGGCAGGATTAAAAGGACTTCAAAGCAGCTGGGGTCCCAATTAAGCCGGTGTGACCACCCCAGGGATGCTAGAATATTCCTCTGACTAACAAGAGGCGCTCTTTGAACTCTCTGAGCTAAAAAAAGCTCTCAGAACCTTTCAAACAAACGCCACAATTATCTCTCCCTGCTCCCTCAATCTCTGGAAAAGTTGATCTCTTGAACACTTTAAACATTCAAAAAGGCAGCTACATAGTGGCCCCAAAGCCCACTTTCGCCAGGAGCTCGAACAGGGCAGCAAGCAGGGGACTCAGGCATAGCTGGACACAGAAGGACACATCCCTCCATATATGTGAGCCCCGCAGGCAGTTTCACAGGCTGGGAGGACAGCCGTCATCTTGCACACCTGAGCAGTGGCTTCGGGGAACACTTCTCCCAACACCGGGAAGGCCGGGGGTGGTGGGGACTGGGCTGGTATCAGAGGAGGAATCACAGCTCATGCACCCAGATATGCTGCCACAGGCCGGGCACCCCAGCCCCACAGGGAGGAAGGTGAACGATGCGGCAGGAAGGTAGAGGGGCGTGTGAGAAGAAGGGGACATCACGCTCATCTCCCCGCCAGTCCACCCATGCCATGACTCAGACATGCTAGACCGCCACCTCCAACTGTCCACTCCTGGTCGCGACCCCTCCTGTTCAAGAATTACAAAACCCCAAACAATAAATTCAGCACCCCACCCCCACCCCAGCCCACACAGCCTGCCTGCGGGGATTTCTTTCAGCAGAGAGACAGCGGCTAGCAGAACAAAGAAGGGAGAGTTAAAGACCAGGTCTTCCGCCTTGCAGGCAACGATCAAAGGCAACGCAGGAAGAGAGAACACTCCCAAAATGAGAGCCCACGTGGCGAAGATGCTCTCTGCACTTGCCAAGCCACACAGGACGAAAGGGCTCAGAACCGTGGAGAAGCACCAGGCCTGCTAGGGTCCCAGACCCAGGCCCAGGCAGTGGTCCCAGGGGGGAACCCAGATGACTGCGGAGCCCCCAGCAGGTTACTATACCTTTCTGAACATGGCTCTATCCATCCTCAGGTGAAGAAGGGACCAAGAGAACAGGACCTCTTGTCCTAATCTAGGATTCTGTTTGCAAAAACAAAAGTGGCCTGAGGTTCTGCTCACTGTGATGACAGCAACAAGGTGGAGAACAAGCCCAGTGAGTCCAGGTCCCCGGAGCGAGGGTGCACTGAGTGCTGGGTCCCTGACGCACAAAAACAGGAGGAGAGTTCTGGGAGTCTGGACAGACCCCAGGTCCTGAGGGCCCAGGACCCAGGCGAGCGGCCCCATAGCTGTGCTCAACACTCTGAGTTTTAGTCCAGTGTGATCACAAGCCACTGGAGGACTGAGCAGGAGGAGAACACAGGTCTCGGGGTCCATTCATTTTAAAAAGAGGTGGGTACCACAAGTTTATCCTGCTGTTTACAACAAGACGCAGAAACAGCCCAAACCCTCACGGGCAGGGAAATGACAGCAGCCCCACCCAGGACAGATGGGCAGCCACAGATCAGTGCCACGAAGGGTGTGCTGTCACCCAACATGAGGACACAGGACATGAAGGGAAGGCTGTTACCCAGCACGAGGACACAGGACATGAAGGGAAGGCTGTCACCCAGCACGAGGACACAGGACATGAAGGGAAGGCTGTCACCCAGCACGAGGACACGGGACATGAAGGGAAGGCTGTCACCCACACGCAGGGCCACCGGGTCTGTACACTGACACTGAAAATCTAGGAAGATGGACAGGACTCCCTTGAGAATGGTTACCTCCTAGTGCTGGGGCTGTGAGGCACCGGTGTCTATCTATACGCATTCCACCACTTGGTAAAGGACGTTACTCGCAAAACACGATTAAAGAACAAAGTTCTACAGCCACCTTGTTCTACTTTGTTGTCAAGAAAAACAAATATTGGGACGCCTGGGTGGCTCAGTTGGTTAAGCGGCTGCCTTCAGCTCAGGTCGTGATCCCAGCGTCCTGGGATCAAGTCCCACATCGGGCTCCTTGCTCAGCAGGGAGCCTGCTTCTCCCTCTGCCTCTGCCTGCCACTCTGTCTGCCTGTGCTCACGCTCTCTCTCTCTGACAAATAAATAAATAAATAAAAATTAAAAAAAAAAAAAGAAAAACAAATATTTATGGACATGAATTGTTATTTACCTGGAAAAAATGTCTTCTCCTGACCCACAGAGCCAAGAACACACAGAGGTCCCCACGGCAGGCACCCACCTGCACTCAGCATTGGTTGGGTACCACACCCCGCGAAAGGACAGACCATCACAGCACAAGAACACGGAGCGACGAGCAGCTGGTCTGGGAGCCACAGTGGGGAGCAGGTGAGTTTAGGGTACAGAGGGGCTCATGGAAGGCTCTGTGAGAAGACAGGTTCCAGATGAAGCCTAAATGATAAGCAAGTGTCCTCCCAGAGAAGAGGGCATGGGGCTCCAGCACTCAGGCCACACGGACTCTGGGCCGAAGCCAGGGAGCTCTGGCCATGACTCCTTGACTTCATGGGATCCAGCTGCTGCCAGAAGCAGCTCAGTCCAGCCACAGGGAGAGGCCATGGAGGGAAACTGGGGCCAGCCGCCTGGGTGTCATGAAGGTGTCCCTGGGTGGACAAAGCCAGCCTGGATGTCCCGTCCCCAAGCAGCATTTGAGGGACTGCAGCAGCCAGATGCCCTGACCTCCTACAGAATCCTGCAGAGGCGGTGGCTGGTGCCCAGGACAGCTCAGAAAGGGCCACAGAGGCAGAGCCCAGGGCCAAGGGGTACCCGTCAGCCGAGCCTGGTAGTAAGAGCACCAGGCAGAGTTAGTGCTCAGAGCTTCACTGAGAGAGAGCCCTTGGGAGGCTGCAGCAAAGAAGGCTCTAGAAAAGGCCACAGTGGAGAAAGGAGCCACAAGTGGGCAGCTGCTGAGAGCAGGGCTGGAGCAACCAATATTCTGGAGATGGACAGGGAGCAGGGAGGCGGTGGCGGATGACAAGAACCAGGGTTCCAGGGTGGAGCAGAGAGGGTATCGTTCCCAGAGACGGGGAATGCCACCAGAAACACTGGTGGCAGGCTGGCCGCCCAAGGGCAGTCCCCTCGCGACAATCCCAAGGCCTCAGCTGGAACAGATAACTTGCCAACACAGGCAGGATTGAACGCTGCATCCGAAGGGCCCAGATTTCCGGGCTGCTGCAGTTGGAGGCCGCAGCCAAGGGCTGGCCCAGAAAAGGGAAGGGGAAAGCATTCTGACAATCCCGATGTTAAGCTGAGGGGCAGCAGTGGCACACGCAGCACCAAGCCGACCCACGCTCCTAGGTCACCACCCCACTGTACAGGTCCCAGCACAGTGACGGAGGCCAAACGGTCACCTAAGGTCGCAGCCCCGGGACTGGCACCAGGCTGGCAGGACAGTCTGCATCCAACGGAGCCTTCAGAACCACACATGGGCGCACACACACTTGCCAACATGCAACTTTGTGCCCAGAGCACCTGGTGACAGTGTGATCCACACTGGGCCATAGAAACGTCTCGGGGGAGCACAGCAGGTGGCCCACCGCTGGGTCACTCCTCTGGGCCTCTAGTTAGATCCCTCCCGCCTCCCCCAGTGCTCCTGCCAAGAGCAGGCCCATGGAAGAGGCCATGAGCAGGACTCTCCAGGACACCAGTAGAGACCACATGTGTGACCAACGGGGCATGTGACATGGAACCTTCAGTAGGCAGGTTCCTCTGGCAGTGCCCCGTACAAAGCAGTCTTCTTCAAACTAAAAAAGAATTCTTTCTGCAAGGGAGGGTCTCCTGGGAATGTGAGAGGCACTGCAACAGAAGGTAAGGCCAAAGCTATTCTCTTACAAGGACACGAACACCACTCCTCCTGGCCTTCCGCCTCCCCCGCACAGACACTTGCTGGGTCAGGGTCCCAGGATGCTCCAGGGTCGGAAACCCCAGGACCACAGTGCTCACCGCGTCACGGGAACACAGATCACACGGAAGCAAAGCGGCACCATCATGTGGGTGCCTGACAGGGTGGTATTCGTGTGGGCTGCTCGTGTGCACTGCTATGGCAAGAAGGACAGCGATGTTCCTGACGGCCCCTTCCCAGGTGGGCCAGCAGAGGCTGCATGCGTCAGCCGCTGAGGGCGGGTCCCACCTGCTGACTGCAGAGGCTTCTCTCCACACGTCCTCTTCGGCCAGGCTGTTCCCTGATGTGGAGGTGCCAGCTCTCACTACCTGCTTCCAAGGATGGTCCCAGATGCCAGTCAGCCCACCGGCCACGAAGGGTAACGACGATAGCTGGGAGCCCGCAGGAAGACACACCATGGGCCCTGGCCTAGGTCTTTTAAATGCCCACAGGCCCGAGTGAGGACGTGGCTGTGTCCCACACCCTGAGTGAGAAACCCACACAGACTCGGTGATCCCAGGGGCAGATTCTGGGGCAGAACAGCATTTCCTCTCGTCCAACACCCCGGTCCCACGCCCGGCCGCACACCCCACTCACCTGCCCACCGGCTCATTTGGGAACCTCCTCTCCTGTCTACAGAACTTACGTGCATATGTACGTTTACAGAAGTCACACAAAGTGTAGAGTCGAACTAGAAGGGTTATTATGCCAATTGGCAGACCTTTGCCCCTTCCACTCTGTCTCCTGCAGCAAATGCTCCAAATTATCTGAGCGGGTATATTCTCCAGGCGACATGCTTATATTGCTACCTTGCCGGATTTCTCCCATTTGGGGCATCACCTACGAGTTCCTGTGATGGACCACGACGATCCAGCCTGCACACCCATGTGGAACACACTCCCTCCCACCCTGGACGCCAGCAATGACTCCCAGGTCCCACCTCTTGCGACAGTCAGTAGCAATGCCCAGAAGATGGGCCAACGCCATAGCCACGTGGGACATGCACCCTTCCCATTTCCCATGCTGCTTTGACCTTTCCCTCACTAGCTTGGTTTTCAGGGCACCTAGGCCCGACCCCACCCTGAGCTCTCTGAATCCACACACCCGGCCCAGGCGTGCAGGCGCAGGAGGCCCAGCAGCTCCCACGGGAAGAACCTTTCCCAGACCCTCCTCCCTGATCAGGCTTCTTCATGCCTCAGGCTCCCTCCGGCTCCGGCCACCAGTGTCCCTAGGCCCCACACCCAAATCCTCACTTTCTCCTTGTTTTCTAATAGAAAGCACCCTCCAGCAGCTTTCTGGAAAGCGATGTGACGAGATACGGTTTCCGAGACTCTGCAAATCCCAAAATACCTTCAGTCTGCCCCCACACTGGACTGTCAGTTTGACTGGGAATAGAATTCCAGGAGGAAAACTATCTTCCTGCCAAGTCCAGAACACATGCACTCTGCCAGATTCCTATGCCGCTGTCAGGAGCCCAAAGCCATTCTGATCCCCTATCTGTACATAACGTGCTTCCATCCTGTCAAAGGCTGGCCAGATGGCCTCTGGGTGTGAACGCTCCCACCAGGGCGCACCAGCACCCCCGGGCCAGCCACTGCTCGAACCACCACTCACATCTGGAAACGGTCCACAAGCACCGACCCTTGGCCTGGTCTTCCCACCTGCTCTTGTCCCTTTGTTCTTTCCGGGACATTTCCTCAACTTTTCCAACCCTTGGAGTAATTCTCTCTCATATCCGCTCCCACAGGCCGGACTGCCCACAGCTGCTCCTATCCCCTGCGTGCTCTTCCTGCACAGCCTTTCCTTCTTCTGGGCTAAAGCGGCCACTCTCCTCGGAGGATGTCTGCAAGAAGCCTTCTCTTTGCACGGTATGCATTTCCTCCCGGTTGCTCCGACCCACATGCTGTTCTGGTCTCCCATCTTCCAAGCTAGAGCCTCTGCCCAGACACCATGCACATTGGGAGAGGGGGTGGGACAGGCGGGCGCCGGGGCCCCCCTGCCTCACGAACCAGAGGGCACCCAAGCCAGCCACCTCAGCCCCGGTTTGGCACAAGCACGGCAGAACCCTCTCTCTGGGAGGCCCCCCATCCCGGAAAGCAGGCCCCAGCTGGGCATCCACCACACCAACCCGTGTGTGTGCTGGGCTGAGGGCCAGCGGCCGACCACACTGCCCTGAGGAGGAGGACAGGGCTCTGCCAGCCTCAAAAGACAACTTCCAAGGACCCTCCTCCTCCACGTCGGTCACTGCCACTCCAGACACGAGACAGAAAGCAGCCGTGCTTCCTGGAAACACGGGGCCGTCCGTCCAGCGGGCTTGGCTTCCACCACTGCCCTGCCGGCCCTGTGTCCTTTCTCAGGTGAGCTGCATTCATCACAGCTCCATGACACTCATCCACCTCCCAACGCAGCTCTGTCACTTCCTCCTTCCACCTTGTCCCCATTCTCTGGAGTTCTGCCTCCCACAGTCTTCACTGCAGCTGCATCAGGTCTCGGAAGGAGACAAGCAGATGCTGTCCATCTACCTCCCCTCACACCCTCACTGCCCTCCGTACCAGCCGTGCAGCTGCCATTCAGCCAGCCACAGGTCTTGGGCTGGTGTAATGGTCCCTCAAGGCACAGAGGGAGCCCCCAGAACTCAGGGCTGCTGCCCATGAGCAGCTAGGCCATCGGCAACTTCAGCCCTGGCTGTGCCCACAGCCATCTGGAAGGCTGGTCAGCAGAGTCAACCCAAAGAAGGGAAAAGAGAGGAAATTTAAAAAAAAAAATGGCACAATCAACAAAGTCAAAACTAGTTATTTAAAAAGGCCAAGTTGATAGACATCTGGAGATTCTACTGACGAAAAAAAGAGAGAAGGCATGAATGAACAACACCAAGAAGGAGTAACAAATGTCATCACTACAGACCCTACACACGCCATAAAAAGTAACCCACAGTTCTACCCTCCAGTTCTGTCCACACAGTCGCACAGCCCAAGATTTCATCCTCTTTAGAGCTGAAGAATGTTCTGTATGCACCTATCGGCAGGCACAATGGCTAGGGTACACACTGCCACAGACATCGGGGTGCACAGATCCTTTCAAACCAGAGTTTTGTTAGTTTTCTCGGGCTAAATACGCACAGTGGAGTAACAGAGTCTTAAATACAGAGGAACTGGTGGGGGCCACAGAGGAGGCGGGCAGGGGCAGGGAGAACAGGTCAAGGGCACTAAGAGCGCACCTGTCACAATGAGCACACATATTGCTACTGTACACCTGTGTGTTCACTACCCTGGGATACAGGATACATAAGTAAATACACACACGTGCATAGAAGCTGGAAGTCTAAGGACGTGAATGACACTGCTGAGACTGGTACTGCCGGCTGGAAGGACAGGGTGTTGGGGCACTTCCTGGGCACCTCCCCACAGGCACAGGTCCCTTTCCAGGTGTGAAGGAGGTCTGCACACCAGAACAGCGGGCCATTGTATGCTCTCCAAAATTCTAGGAAATCATTATCTCCTTTAAACTTCCTAAGTTTAAAAAATTAGCATCTATTAGGAAAAAAAAAAAAAAACCCTATGCCTAAAATCACACTCAACAGTGAAATATTGACTGTCTTCCCCAAAGACTGTGAATGAAAGCACATCATCACCGCCGCTGTTTCAGACAGTACTGGAGGCCCTTGCTGGCTAACAATCCAAGGGAAGGAATAAAAGGCAAAGAATTCAAAAAGAAGAAACTGTCTTTATTTGCATACAGCAGTATTATTCATATAGGAAAATCCTACAGAATCTAAAAAGATTCACTGGTACTAAGAGAAGACTTAGTGGAGTGCAAGATACAAAGTCAACACACAAAAAACTATGTAATGTTTCTCACATACTCACTAGCAGCAAATACTGGAAAGTGAAATTTTTTTAAAAGTTCTATTCAAAATAGCACCAAAACTATAAAATATTTAAGACTCAATTTGGCCAAAGGTATGCAAGGTCTCTTTGTAGAAAGACACACCCTGGAAATAACTGGTAAGTTCCATGGCGAGCGCTATCCAACAGGAAGAAATCTTCTGTGTGAATCTGTCCAAGTCCAGTGTTAGGGGAAGGACTCCGGAAACCCCACGCTCCCACAGAAGCCCGGGAGATCTGCCCGTGCCCCTGCATCCCAGGAAAGTCTCTCCTCAGGAGAAACAGTCATCACAGCTCCCTCTAAAACAACGCCATGTCCGTGGTGACAGAGTCCCACGGGCACAGTGCCTGGTGCTGGACAGTGACGAGGCGGTGCTAATGACCCCAGGTCTGTCATGACCGGAACCACTCAGGAGCCACAGCAGCGTCCTTTCCCCATGAGTCCAGAACCTTCCAGGCCATAGCTCCCAGACGTGACAGTGGAGTTTCACAAAAATAAAGATGGCAGAGCTCCATTCCAGACTGACACAATCTCTTCATCTGGTGGTCTCCGGTACCTCCCCAGAATATTCTGTCTCAGAATTATTATTTGCTCTACCTAAAGGAGGTTCTAACAATCATGCTCACCCGTTTTGATGAGTCAGATATTAATACCTGCTGACTTCTTTGAAAACAGGATTAATCATTATTCTGACAGAGATCTCTCATTTTTTTTAAAGACTTTATTTATTTGACAGAGAGAGAGAGAGAGAGAGAGAGAACGTGTGTGTACACATGTGCAGGGGCAGAGGGAGAGGGAGAAGCAGGCTCTCCACTGAGCAAGTAGCCCGATGTGGGACTCGATCCCAGGACCCTGGAATCACAACCCGGGCCAAAGGCAGCCATTTAACTGACTGAGCCCCCCAGGCGCCCCACAGATCTCTCATTTCTTAACGCTGCTTTCACCCCTGCCACAGAAACAATCCCCGTCCTCCTCTGCTGTGTTATTCTTACTTATAACAAGCTCATCAGATGTTTCACAGTGAGGATTTCCTGTCTCAAGTTAGCCAGGGTCCTGAAGCCTCCGTCCTCTGGGGGCAGTTGTGTCTCACTCTGAGGCCCGCCTGGAAGCTGGAGGTGCACCCCGGCCAGAGCTCGCGTCTCCCCCAGAGAAGGACAGTCTCGGGCTCACAGAGAAGCAGCAAGCCAGGCATTCCGTGTTCCCGGCCGCTCGGTGCACAGACGCAGGGTACAGGTTATGAGGTGGCATCTCCAGATGCATCAAGAAACTGACTCAAGATTTCCTCATTCTTAGTCAAGAGCAAAGGACTTCAGACGTCAGCTGACCCAAATGTCACAGGTAAGAACTACTTACACAAATAAACTAAAAAGGGACACTTTATCAAGGTTATTTGTGGATGTTGTCTGAAATTTCTACTTTCTCAGTTCCTTTGTAAGCTCTCTGACCTACAACAATTTCGTGAACTTGGCTTTGGTAAGAAATGAAATTCGCACATGTTATCTGACTGCACTGCCCTCCCAGATTCAGGGACTGTGACGGTGTCTTCTTTCGCCCAGCAGCACGGGTACTTGTGCAGCTCTACAAGAACGTCTCTGCTTTTCGAAGAGCACGGAACTGCACCAGCAGACAACCAGCGCCCTGCCTGGGGCGTCTGCATCTCACAACAACACTCCCACAGCAGAGCGTGGCGAACCACTCGTCAGGGTCAGAGGATGACTGTACCTCGACAGGCAATGCCAACGAGCCCCAGGAACACAAGCCCAGCCCCCGGCTTATAGGTCGTAAGGCCACTCCCAGGAATGCCAGGAAACTCAGGATGTCTGGGGGCCTCGAGGAAAGAGGAGCTCACCCGAATTTACAGGTATGGCGGGTGAAACCTGGTGGAGAGAATGCCCCAGGCTCGGTTTCCTCGCCTGCAGAGAGCAAACAGAAAGCCTATAAATGTTCAACCTGAGATTTATTATCTAAGTTTCTGCAGAAGTTAACTTTGTGCCTGGTTACGACAGCCTAGCTGTAGGGCCCTGCAAGGCCAGAGAGAAGGCCTCCGTGTCATACCAACACCCTGAGTTATACTCTGCATTACTGTGTCAGTAGAACCCACATCAACCATCAGATCAAACCCACAGACACCAGCCAGAAGAATCTTCCCCTGAGACTGCTATCATCACAAAGAGAAGGGCAGACCTTCAAAGAGAAAAGGGAAAAAGGGAACGTGGTATCCGTTCTCACTACCCCTCAAGGCTTCTTCTCACTCCCGTCAACTTTGAACTCTGGTACAAACTGGTAAGTGGAAGAAAACAGACAGTAACGCAAACACCACCCCCAGAAATACACCTTGTATCCTGTGAACGTGGCTCTTCCTGCCTTGTAGAACCGACCACTTCCCGGGTCTAGCTTCCTTGTGCCAATTAATGCCTGTTTCCTATCACTGCAGCTTCAAGGCACAGACACAGCAACACGAAGAGCGTGCCCTTTACAGAGCGGGGCGCGTCGAGCAGCACATTCACAGCGCCGTCTACCCACACCGCCAGCTCCCGGCACGGGGCTCTCCGCGGCTCCTGACGACGCACTGGGACCACAGCTGGACCCGTCTGTCTTCTGAATCTGCTGTGACGAGATCCCCCTTTGAAAATAAATAGATGGTACTTTAAATTCTCCTTTGGACCAGTTTTGAGACCTTACTGGTTCCTCCTTCAATTAATACTTGGCACCTCCAGATGAACAAATACAACCTCCAAGAACCCTCTATTTAGAATTACAGAACACTGATGCAAAAACTGAAATGAACAGAGAGACGACCACGAAATGCAAGGGTCAGTGTCGTTAGACATCAATTCTTTACAAATTGATCCACAAACTCATGCAAACTCAATAAAAAAATCACAACAGGGTTTTTGCAGAGGCTAATGATCTACCTCTAAAATGTACACAGAAAAGCAAGAGAAACTTCAACTGTTAACAATCTTAAGAAAGGAAAACAGGGGCACCTGGGTGGCTCTGTTGGTGAAGCGTCCGACTCTTGATCGCAGCTCAGGGCTTGATCTCACGGTTATGAGTTCAAGCCACACACTGGGCTCCATGCTGGGCGTGGAGCCTACTTAAAAAAAAAAAAAAAA
>PISX010020911.1:0-34725 GCA_004024625.1 Mellivora capensis | reverse complement strand
GACTTTTGTAGCAACATGGACGGGACTGGAAGAGATGATGCTGAGTGAAATAAGTCAAGCAGAGAGAGTCAATTATCATATGGTTTCACTTATTTGCGGAGCATAACAAATAACATGGAGGACATGGGGAGATGGAGAGGAGAAGGGAGTTGAGGGAAATTGGGGGGGAGATGAACCATGAGAGACTATGGACTCTGAAAAATAACCTGAGGGTTTTGAAGGGGCAAGGGGTGGGAGGTTGGGGGTGCCAGGTGGTGGGTATTGTGGAGGGCACACATTGCATGGAGCACTGGGTGTGGTGTAAAACTATGAACTCTGTTATGCTGAAAAGAAATAAAAAAAAATTAAAGAAAAAAATGGAGGCTCTTACTACTAGGATAAATGAGGCAGAAGAAAGAATTAGTGATATAGAAGACCAAATGACAGAGAATAAAGAAGCTGAGCAAAAGAGGGACAAACAGCTACTGGACCATGAGGGGAGAATTCGAGAGATAAGTGACACCATAAGATGAAACAACATTAGAATAATTGGGATTCCAGAAGAAGAAGAAAGAGAGAGGTGAGCAGAAGGTATATTGGAGAGAATTATTGTAGAGAATTTCCCTATTATGGCAAAGGGAACAAGCTTCAAAATCCAGGAGGTGCAGAGAAACCCCCTCAAAATCAAAATGCATTGCAACTTCCCATCAATGAAAACAGAAGAAAATTGATCGATTTTCAAGCGTTCAAGGGTCCTAAGAAAATATAAAGCACACTGTCCCTAGGACTAAGACTTGAGAAAATTCTCAACACACATAATGATATATTGGATATTTTTTAATAATTATCACAACTTTCATGAAGTAATAAATTTAAGTCTAGATTTTTGACATGACTATTTTATAACTTACATTAATGTAATATAGTGATTATTAAGACCATAGTGCCATAAATGTTTATTTTCTTTCTTTTTTCTTTCTTTCTCCACTTGACAGAGATACAGAGACAGACGAAAAGAGAGAGAGAGGGAATACAAGCAGAGGGAGGGGCTCCTCACTGAGTGAGAAGCTCTATTATGGGAATCCAAGGACCCTGGGATGGTGATCTAGCTGAAGGCATATGTTCAACCTACTGAGCCACCCAGGTACCCCATCTTTCCCAACTTTTTTTTTTTTTTTTTAGATTTTATTTATTTATTTGACAGACAGAAATCACAAGTAGGTAGAGAGGCAGGCAGAGAGAGAGGAGGAAGCAGGCTCCCTGCAGAGCAGAGAGCCCAATGCGGGGCTCGATCCCAGGACCCTGGGATCATGACCTGAGCTGAGGGCAGAGGCTTTAACCCACGGAGCCACCCAGGCGCCCCTTTCCCAGCTTTTATTTATTATTTCTAACTTACAAAAAAAAAAGAAAATTGTAATTTTCAATGATTAAATACAATCTGGTGCCTAGAAAATGTGTTTTATTTGCTTTTACTTTTTTGTAGATATTTGATATGAATTGTTAGAAGTAGCTATGAATTATAACTAAAATCATTTACCAAATTAAAAATAACCCCTCCCACACATTCAACTGCTGCAATAACCAGTTGAAATCAAATGTGTATGCAATTAAACTGCATCGCCTCATTCTGGTAACTCTTTTATTTTTTTTTTAATTCTGGTAACTTATTTTTTATTAAGGTTTATTTATTTATTTTAGAGACAGAGAAAGAGAGAACAGGGGGAAGGGGAAGAGGGAGAAAGAGAGAATGCCAAGCAGACTCCACCCTAAGCTCGGAGCCCCATAGGGCTCGATTTCATGACTCTGAGGTCATGACATGAGCCAAAATCAAAAGTTGGATGCTCAACCAACTAAACCATCCAGGCACCCCTCATTCTAATAAATTTTTTTTAAGATTTTAATTTATCTATTTGATAGAGAGAGAGATCACAAATAGGCAGAGAGGCAGGCAGATAGAGGAGGAAGCAGGCTCCCTACTGAGCAGAGAGCCCGATGTGGGGCTCGATCCCAGGACCCTGGGATCATGACCTGAGCCGAAGGCAGAGGCTTAACCCACTGAGCCACCCAGGCGCCCATCTAATAACTTTTTAATATGAAAGAAGACTCAGAAGTTAAATAACATAATGAATTAGAGTAATTTTTAATCTAGCATTCATCACAAAGCCTAGATATCATTATATGCATGCCCACTCAATATACTCTAGAGCAGTATCAACTAATAAAAATAAAATGCAAGCCGCATAATCAATTTAAGATGTTCTTACAGTCATATAAAAAATAAACTGAGACAGACTAAACTCATGGTATTATTTTTATTCTACTCAAAATATGAAAAAAAATTGTTATTTCAACATGAATTCAAATAAAAATAGTTACTTGACCATATATATATGTAAAACTTTATATATGTATATATTTATATATGTATGTATATAAAGTCTTCAGAATGTGTTATGTAATTTAATTTTACAGTACATTTCAATTTGGATGAGCCACATCTCAGATGCTCCACAACCACATGTGATAGATGACTACCATATTGGACAGCACAACTCTTGGGGATAAACATTACTCCTCTTCAAGATGACTCACAGGAATTCTCTCTCTTGCTAACATACAAGTAAAGAATGGTAATTTTTCTGAATAATTTTTCCCAGTCCATTGCAGATCCTAATATGTGGTCTTATGTGCATACATAGCACATCAAGATTGACAACTATCTGAACTGGTGTTTGGACCAGTTCATTACCTCCACTGTGTTTAGCAAGGTGGGACATGGATGCTGTGGCTGTGCCCAGGTGTTCAAAATATTCCTACATGGAGCCTCTCAGTCTTAGCATTGGTCTCCTAATTGATCAGTAAGGAGCAGTTCTGGGACTCAACCTAATGCAGACCACTCTGAGTAGAACAGCTCCACCAGAATCCCAGCAGTTGAGAGGTTACAAAAAGAAACACATTTTTATAGCAGAAAGATGTTCATTAAGTAAATGTACTAATCATAAAAACAGTCCCATTCAATCTCACATCATCCACATCTCTCTTGTCCACCACATTAGTTAATTTGTCAGAATGTAGTATTTATTAAATGCTATGAAAACCAGGTAACATAATATAGATTCAGAGGAAACTATATCAAAGTTCAAGTAGAAAACTCACAGAGAAGCTGAAGCATGCAACATTTAAGAAATTAAAATAAATATAAATATATATTTATATATATGTTGCAGTAACATGTTTTTTTTTAATAATATATGACCAGAAAATTCTATACCAATGGGTACCTGGGTGTCTCAGTAAGTTAAGCATCAGATTCTTGATATAAGCCCAAGTCATAACCTCAGGGTTGTGAGACCAAGCCCCACATAGGGCTCCTTACTCGGTGAGGAAGCTGCTTGAAATTCTCTCTCTCTCTCTCTGCCCTTCACCTGTGTGTATGCACATGTGGTCACTTCCTCTCTCAAATAAATAAAAAACAAAACAAAACAAAAACAAAAAAACTTTATACCAAGATAGTAACACTTGGCATCCTTTGTTTATTCTAGTAATTTCACAAAAGTGATTACAATTGATTTGATTAAATATTTAAAAAAATAATTTCTTACTTTTATGATTTTAGTTCTTTTATAACAAAGGTAGGCTTATAAAATATTGCCTGTAAGCAATAAAAGCTATAATCACCCAAATCATTTTCTTCTCTCTTATTTGAAATTCTTGTATTAAATAAGAAGCTGTTTTCCTTTTTAACACCCAGGAAAGTTGATGCTTACACATGGGCACTTTAAAAATGGTTTATAATGTATGAGCATCTGCTCTCCTCTATTCAGAATATCATCAGGGAAAGTGTGATCGAATATTAAGTGTTGCCCACATCATTACTGTTAAAATGAATAAGATAAATATTTTAACATAATGGTATACTTTATCATAAAAACATATTGAGGTTATTTGGGGAATTCATAATGTTTCATTTAATCACAACAAAAAGTAAGGGGCATGAAATATACAGAGAATGGGCTTGCTGAGGTGGGAGCTATTTTCCTTGCTGTGATCTTCAGTGGAATTCTATTAACTCAGACCCTATGCAGTTTGCAAATTAAGATTATTTAGACATGATACATTTGATTCCAGATTAGTAAAAATTTGGGAGTAATGTATTTATACATTATAATAATAAGGTATAAAACTATTGCTCTTGAGAAAGGGAAATGTGGAATAATCAAAACAAGTCTCAAAAAAAAAACAAAAACTAGGCTGTAATTCTGAATTCAGGAGGTAATGTTGGCTGGGCAGGGACCAAGGCCTCCAGGGCAGACACCAGGGCTGGTCTCAGCCCTCCCTACTCCCCAGCCTATGTCCTCTGGCCATCACTGGAATCCTGTGCTTTCACAATCTCACCTTTAATGAAAAAGGGTAAAACAGATGGTTATTAATTTTCCTGCTAGCTTTAAGTGTTTGTGATTCTAATTTATATGAGTTGAATGATATATGTGCCTAGCATATATTACCATGTAATTGAGAGAATTGAGCATTCATTCTTATTTAATAAATTAGGGCTTATGCAGCATATCCTCTATATTCTAAGGCATTTGTTTGTTTGTTTTTTCCTATTTTCTCATTTTTCTCCTTCATAATTACAGAAATTAGCCAGCAGGTAAACATTAGTCTCAGATTATAATTTTGTCCATCTCACTACTTTGATTTTCCATAGGCTTGTTCAATAAAATCAAAGACTGTATTTTATTTTATATTAAATATTTTAAGTGGTATTTATGCATAAATATTAAATAGATTTAACATAACATTATATTTAAACACAATGCAATATTTAAATATGTTTTCAAATGTATTTACATGTAAACACTTTTCTTGGATTTTTTTTTTTTAAACCATCTGGTCTTTTAAGCCTGGCTGAATCACCCACATAAGACTTTCTAGTGTGGTCCTAAATTGTAGAAAACACAATTTTTTAGCTTTTATTTTTTAAAGTATTTTATTTATTTATTTGAGAGAGAGAGAGCAGAAGAGAGAAGGAGCAGAGGGAGAGGGAAAAGCAGACTCCCCTCAGAGCAGGGATCCTGATGCTAGGTTCTATCCCAGGACCCCAGGATCATGACCCAAGCTGAAGGCAGATGCTTAACCAACTGAGCCACCCAGGTGCCCCAATTTTTTAGCTTTTTAAAATTTCCATCATATGATCCACTGAGATCTGGAAGAAAGAACTTGAATTTCTATATCATTTTATATTTTTAATTTTCTTTCCCTTTTCAAATTTTTTCTCTATATGTTTTATAAAGTATACTATCTTTTTATACAACTTGACATATTTATTATTTAAAAATAAGTTTTGAAGATATATTTAAAGTGTGTTTACCAATAAGGGATACGTGTTAAAAAAAAGTTGGGAGGATACTTCCCAAGCCCATGCTGTGTAGTAGAAATATAAGCAACATGTATAATTTTAAATTTCCTAGAAGTCACATTAAAAGAAAAAAGTAAACCGTATATCCAACATATCGAAAATATTATCATTTTAACATATAAAAACATAAATATGTTAATGATAGATTTTGCATTCTTTTTTATACATTTTACTCTATCTTGGAAATCCCATGTGCATTTTACACTTAGAACACATCTCTGTTTGACCTGTCACATTCCAAGTACTCATTAGCTACATGTGTCAAGTGGGTATCATCCTACACAACTCAGTTTTCATAACAACACAAGGAAGGTCTTCCTCCAGTTGGTTTGTTCTTAATGCTCCCTTTTGCTGTTTTTTTGTTTTGTTTTGTTTTGTTTTCCTATCCCTAGAATGTCATATGGTAGTCCTATTCCCATATCTGGCTCTGTACCTTTGATTTGGGCTGCACATAAAATAGTTTCTTTTTTTTAAATTGTGGATATTATTTTTATTTTATTTTATTTTATTATGTTCAGTTAGCTGCTGTATAATATCATTAGTTTTTTTTTAATCTGCTTCCTATTTTTTTAAAGATTATTTATTTATTCGAGAGAGAGAGAGTGAGAACATGAAAGGGGAGAAGGTCAGAGGGAGAAGCAGACTCCCCATGGAGCTGGGAGCCCAATGTAGGACTCCATCCTGGGACTCCAGGATCAGGATGTGAGCCAAAGGCAGTTGCTTAACCAACTGAGCCACCCAGGTGCCCTACATCATTAGTTTTTGATGTGGTGTTCAGTGATTCATTAGTTGCATATAACACCTAGTGCTCAACACAACACGTGTCCTCCTTAAGGCCCATTACCAAGTTACCCTATTCCTCCAACCCCCTCCCTTCTGAAACCCTCAGTTTGTTTCCCAGAGTCCAGAGTATCTCATGGTTTGTCTCCCTATCAGATTTCTTCCCATTCAGTTTTCCCTCCCTTCCCTGTGGTCCTCCATGCTATTCCTTATGTTCTACACATGAGTGAAACCATATGATAATTATCTTTCTCTGCTTGACTTACTTCACTTAGCATAGTCCCTCCTGTTCTGTGCTTCTCCCATGCCCTTGCTGTGCTGCCCCTTTGGATTTTAAGGACTGTCCCCAGCTACCTCCAGGGAACACCTTAGCTGTGGGTTCCTGTGACAAGAATCATTTCTGAATACTGGTATTCTTGCTCAATCAGCAAGCCCAGCTGATGCAATGCTTTTCCTAACTCCTTAGTTCTCAAACTATGCTTCTCCAAGCAGGATTAAGGTTTTCCTTTACTTGAATACAACAATAATGGGTGTTTTCTAATTCACAGAAAATTAAAAAAAAATCCAAAATAGAAAGAATTAATTTTCCCTATGTGCCTTTAAAATGTTTGCCCTAATAACATTTCTAAAAATTTTGTTTCCTGCTAATAGTTCTCACCAGTGAGTTCTCACAGATGGTGAAATAAATTTATAATAAAGAAAATATTGTTGACAGCAAACACTAAAAAGCATCTTTTGGAAATATTATTTGCAATTTCTTTATGATAGTGTATTTTGGCCTTTGCCAACCCATGTTGGTTTATTAGCATGTAAGCCCCAGACTATAGGATTTTTTTTCTTTCCTTTTTTCTGTAGTACCCCCAAGGTCTCCTAGAGTGTATGACATACATTTGGAGAGTAATTAAATATTTATTAGCCAAATGAATTTTTAAAAGTCATCTTTTCTGGTCACAAAATAATTCCTATAAATGAAATACTTCATGGTGAAGTCTACAAATAGTGCAATGACTAAGGGTACTTTAGAACTGAACCAGTATGAGCATCAGTTGTGAAAAGTCCCTCTGGATTTTATAGAGAGCTCTAGCAGTGCCACATCACTTGAGGAAATTCAGTATTGTTTACCTTGAGGATGACTGTACTCGATCATTTAGTGTCTATCTTGCTTTCAAGCTGGAGAACCACCTCTGCCCAAAGGGTCAGTATTCTTCCATGATCCATTCTCATTCACGTGGCTTCACATCTCTTAGGAGCAAAATCAGAAAGAGAAACAAAACATGGGAGTCAATCTACTGATCTAAGTTAAAAGTTTAAAGTATGATGTTCTTTGTTCGGTCCACACTTTCTCCAATACATCCATGATAATTATCTTTCTTGTTGCATTTTTTGCCAGCTTAAAAAAAAATTTCTACTTTCACTGTTTTTTTTCATCTTCTGGTCAGTGTAATACATTTGTTATATTTTGCTATATTTCTCTCCCTTATAGTAGTTACATCCTATTCCACTTTCATATTTGCAAAGTTAGTATATATAACGGAGATTTCTGTATAGTTAGATAGAAACATTGCACATGTGACAAATTGTGATTATCATTATTATTAGTTAGTTATTATTAGTTATTTAATTGGTCTGTTGAAACAGTCTTTTTTCCTTGCCTCTTTGCCTTCTTATATTCTTTTTCCATTCTGTTTATATTAACTTTATATTCCTGATACAAAATAACTTTCTTATGTGAAAGGAATGCTATTTGGAGTTGGAGGAAGGAAACCAAATCCCATTAGAAGACTTACAGAAAATAAAGTATTCTAAGACTTCATTTCACAATCACACTTGAGTAGCCTCCAAATAATTGAAGTCAATTATTTCTGGCCAGTGCTTGATGTCAGTGAGCCAGGTGGGAGTTGGGAGATATGGTCGGTAAACATGGGTGGTTTATGGGCCTTTTAAGCTAGAGAAATATAAAGGCAGAATGTTTTACACATTATTGTTTGCTGGGGAAATGAAGTATCATGTGGGGATTTAGTGAATTAGTGAAATTCATAGTTGGTCTAGATATTTTTTGTAAAATAGTAAGAATACCTTTAAAGTCTTTTCCATCTCTCATCTTTATTTCTTTCTGTGATCTCACCATTATACTCAAAATATCTGGAAAGGTAAGCTGACATCATCTATTGCTAACCAAGAAAAGAGGCTGCAAAGCATGGGGCGCCTAGGGGGCTCAGTGGGTTAAGCCTCTGCCTTCAGCTCAGGTCATGATCTCAAGATCCTGGAATCGAGCCCCGCATTCGGCTCTCTGGTCAGCAGGGAGCCTGCTTTCCCCCTCTACCTCTCTGCCTACTTCTGATCTCTCTCTGTCAAATAAATAAATAAAATCTAAAAAAAAAAAAAAGAGGCTGCAAAACAAAAACAAACAAATAAATAAAAAAACAGCAAAACAATAACAAAAAATATTTATTTAGAGTCTTTGGGACTGCAACCGGGATACACAGAATCCATAGAGTTCTGAAGTATGTTCAGAATTGTAAGTAGGGACTGGATGTGTATAAAGGCAAAAACTACAAAGTTACATAATTTGTTCAGGGCTGACATGATTGACTTTTAGCTAACAAATGTTATATCATCTCTGTTTCAGTCCGAAGTAGAAGGGTTTTTTCAAGAGGTTGGTTGCAATTGACAAGTTGCAATTGACAGATGTCAGGCATTCTCATGGTGTTCTGAGAAATGAAACAGGAGTCAGGCACAGGCTCTACTTCCTCAGTATCCCACCAAACCGATTTTAAATGACTCTTTTATCAAAGATTACTTCATTTTTGGAATCTCCTTTCACACCATGAACAGAGCACCAGCTAACTCATCACACACTTATGAGCCTAGAGAGCATACAAAGTGTTTAATTTTCCAGAAGCATGATCATTCGGCTCCCCTGGAATCAGTCCCAGATGAACTTTCTCCTCTCTCTGTGTCTATCCCCCTCTTCCTATTTCTGCATCTTTACCCAGGCTTCCTGATGCACACTCCTGCCCAGTCTCATTCTGGTCAAATGCTGTGATCCTGGTTGTTAATGTTTCATTCTTCCTTCTCACAGCCTGAAAGTTCACCATAGTATGTGTGAGCCCATAGTTCTCCATGGAAGAAGTATTAGCTATTCTAGACTGGCTAGTAGAGATCCTCAGTGACACAATCTGTCTGCTTGCCAATAGGCATCACATCTCATAGCCTAATTTCAAAGAGCTATTAGATTAAAGCACTCCCTTTTCAAAAGGAATATGAAGGAGAAGGAGAATAAACGTGGTTAGTGAGACAGAAAACCCTGAGCTACTAGTTATTTATTCATTCCGAATTTAATGGGACTCATCTATGCACCTATAATCATCCAATATATTAGAACATTAAAATAAATCAAATACTATACTTTATTCCTCAAAATTTCTTTTTTTAAAGGAGAAGACAGACACACAAGTGATGGATTATGTTGCAAAGGTGCTATGATAGATTCTAAACAAAAGACTGTATAATATAAATTATTTCGAAGGGACAAATATTGAAAGCTGAGTGTTTCAAGTAGCAATTTACCTGGAGAATGGGCAACATAGAGGTAAAACTTTCCACCTGCAATGCCCACATCGCTTATTTGAAAGAAACTATGGTGATGGATCAACCCATTCCTGCTCTACCATGTTTAACGTACTTATAGAGTCTACCTGCAAATACACTTCAGCTATATTAGTATTGATAAAACTTGAAATAGATTTGTATCAATGGTTACTACATAGAGAATAGGGAATAATTTAATAAAGAATTGGTAAAACACTAAACTGGACTTTGTGAAGTCCTCAAAGAAAATCCTTTATGTGCTGATATCTTCTGTGACAGCTTAAAGAACTGTTTCTATGAGGTGTTGACAATGTGTTAAATTATGGGCAGTGGCTTTATGGAAAGAAATGGAAATCTTAGTGTATCAAAGAGTGAAAATTTTAGGAAGAAATATTCTAAAATCATTTTAAAGATCTTTGTTATGTAAAATAAAATAATGCTCTGAGGAAAAATGTTTTATTTATAATTTCCCAGTTCTTCTCATTGCTAACAAGATTATTTTCCTTAAAATGAACTAAAGACTTTGCGAAATGCCAAATCAAATATAGAGTTGGATTCACTGAGTTGATGTCACTTAGCATGCCTGGCCACTGAGCATGTCTAAACTTTTTTCAAAAAAAATTTTTTTCCTCCCAAAGTAGGAACCCTATGTACCTCTTATGGTATAATGAAGAGTTGTATTAAATTCCTGATATACTATGTCGTGTTTGTATCATCCTATGTACTTCATGTTCATGTTGTCCTATGAACTTCAGTTACATAATCTTTATAATACCTACCTGATAGTTTGGTATGAGAGTTGAATGGACTAACCAATGGAGAGCACGAGGTACAAACCTAGGCATTCACCTGAATTTCCATGAATTGATCCCAACTCCACTCTATGACCTCCAAGCTTTGAATTAGATGACCAGTTAGATTAAATTTTGAGTCAAGTCGATGAACTAGCTCTTGTTCTTCAAATTTTTTATTGCATATACCCTTTGAGACAAGTTCAGGAAATTTTAGCATTTTGTAGAGAAACAAGAATTAATAAATCCCTTTGGGAATGAGTACTTTCTTTTCCTCTCCTATTATAAAGGAAGACTAAAGATAAAGGAGATGGATAACACAGTATTTTGAAATATAATTACCAGAATGGTTGCATAGGCTGGCTAGAATGAGTAGTAGCAAGCTTAGCTTCTGAGGATGAAAGCTTTGCATGAGCTGGGTTTAGAAGGTGAGAAGCACTTTTACTAATGCTCAGATGTAGAGAGGTATCTGAGAGCATTATGGTACTGCAAGCATGGGACAAGACTGCCATTAAAATGCGACCTCCTTCATTTACACAATCTGGGTGAGAACATCTTGAGGTATGCTATTTTCCAGGATCCTTTGAGACGGCCATCAACTAATCTTGAAAATTCTAAGAGAGAAATATTCCACTTGTGACAAGGGCATACTTGAATGTTGGCATGTTACACACACACAGAAGTAGATATGTTCTATCTGTGGAAGGTTATGCTGTACCCCAAAGACCTGTGGGCCAATAAAGGAGTTATGGTTGCCCATTTAAGGCCATGCTTCTGGTGAGCTGGGAAGGGCAGAGGTGGCATGCCTACATCCATCACATTGTTCCTTCTTAGAGTTGGACAACCTTAAGGGTTGAGAGGGCTAGGATATCACTAGAGGTTAGAAGAGCAGGGTGAGAGTCTTAAACTCTGGAGAAAGAAAAGTGAGCCCAGGAACCTGGAGAAATTGATTGAAATTAAGAAGTTATGGCTGCTGTGTTTGGATGGATCCCAAGTGACGGAGCCCATTTCAAACTCCACCCAGCTTTGGCTGTGCACCTGTCTCCTCTGTGACCAGCCACCTTCTGATAAAGGTAGGTAAGAAAATCTGCTGCCTAGAGTTCTCTGACTCAGGGCTAAATGTTGTATTGTATTTCTGGAGATTTGCTTATTAGCTGAGCATTCGCTCTTTGGATTTGCACTGATTCCTCCTTTCCTTCTTTCTAGATTTTATAGACTTGATCTTAAAATTGAGGCAGAATGGGGCTTCCTGGGTGGCTCAGTCAGTTAGGCAACCGAGTCTTGATTTTGCCTCAGGTCATTATCTCCCGTGATGAGATCAGCCTTCCCAGTGCTCTATGATCCATGTGGAGCCATCTTGAGATTCCCTCTCTCCTCTGCCCCTTTCCCCACTTGCACTCTCTCTTTCTCTCAAAATAAATAAATAAAATCTTAAAAAAATGTATCTAGAATAAGTTTTGTGGCAAGTCAAGAGTCAGTTTTCTTTTTTTTTTTAAGATTTTATTTATTCATTTGACAGACAGAGATCACAAGTAGGCATAGAGGCAGGCAGAGAGAGGTAGAAGCAGGCTCCCCGCCGAGCAGGGAGCCCGATGTAGGGACCCTGGAATTATGATCTGAGCCGAAGGCTTAGAGCTTAAACCACTGAGCCACCCAGGCGGCCCCAAGAGTCAGTTTTCAAGGGACCTGATAAGTGATCCAGCCCAATGAGCTTTAATGTTTTTGCTCTAATATCCTTTAAAGAAATATGAAAAATATTTCTTGCAATTTTTAAGTTGATTTCAAACATTTTCCTCTTCAGTTTAAATACTATAGTTACAAATGATGTATATGTTAATGTTTTAAAATACTAATATTTTAAACAAAGTTGTCATATGACTTTTAAATGTATGCAATGGAATAGTAATACCATAACAATTAGATACCGGGGCACCTGGGTGGCTCAGTCCTTATGCCTGTGCCTTCAGCTCTGGTCATGATCCCAGGGTACTGAAATCTAGTCCCCACATCAGGCTCCCTGTTCTCTCCCTCCCCCACTCCCTGTACTTGTGTTCCCTCTCTCACGGTCTCTCTCTCTTTCTGTGAAATAAATAAATAAAATCTTTTAAAAAATAACAATTAGATACCTACAACTATTCATTTAAAAATGAAAGCTTCTCTAAAAGTCATAAATTTTATAGTATTTCACTTTCCCCCTTATCTTGTGCTTCCCTTCCATATTTTCTCACAGAATTTAATCCTAATGTAGCATATTTTATCACTGAAAATCTTTTACTTATCACCATTTTATGAAGCTCTGCCATAAAATATGTCTACATGTATAAATTCAGATGTTTGTATATCTTGTAATCAAAAAAGCATGAAAGTAGGTTTTTTTTTCTTTCTGCATAAAGCTATCATTACAATTATTAGTAGCACACAGCTGATTAAAACATAATAATACAAATTTGGATTAATAATTATTAAACATAAAAAGTAAACTTTCAAATGAAACCTATATCTTAATGAGATATATTTTTTCAATTAATTTATGTATCCATAAACATTACTAATTGCTGGACTGAGACAGAGTTCAGTGAAAATTAACAGGAAAAAGAAAAATTTAGACCTTGTTAACTCTTAAGTCCTAAACGGATGAATTAATAATTGTTGCTGATGTATTATTTACAGTAAAATGAATACATGTTCTCATTAATTATTCCAGATTTAATTAGTCTATGCCAGAAATGAATAAATGAGCAGATAAAAGTTTGGGTAACAATAGAGTGGTAAGAGATTTGATAATAAGTAAAAATGAGTATAAATTTAGAGACTATGGTAATCTTTGGGGAAAAGTTCATAAAATACCAAATTCTCACTTATTTCTAATATATGTTCCTATTACTTAGTAACTTATGTTGATTTGAGGGAAGTAAACATGGGATTTTTTTCCCTCCCTCTCTCTGGTATGAGGCAAAATTTTCAACTGAGATCTGAACCAAGACAGAATAAATTAAAAAATGCACCAAGATGCAAAAGTTGAAATGCATAGAAGACACACTTTCTAACAGGTTATTTTTAGCATATTTTAAAATAATTCTTGACTTTTTTTATCTAGCTATATGGATATTCTCCATTAATAGGTTGATAAGGACACAGGTCTCCTATGTATGTGTTGTCTGGAAAAAATAAAGCATTGTCACATTCAATATTTTGGAGTTGGTTTTTTTTTTTTTCTGATCTTTGCTACAACATGGATAAAGCATGTTTATCAGCTTTATTAGCTGTAACATCATATTAGCATGTAACATTAAATAAATTTCAGGCATACGACATTATAAGTTGACATCTGTACATTATAGCATATAACATTATATAAATTTCAGGCATACAGCATTGTAAGTTGACATCTGTATTCATTACTATGATTACCTACAAAAGTCTAGTTACTGTCCATCAACATGCTTTTGATCTCCTTCATCCATTTCACCCACAAACCCATCCACTTCCCTTGTGCTAAGGGCTAATCTGTTCTTTGTATCTATGAATTTGTTTTGTTTCATTTTGTTTGCTTTGCTTTTTTATGCCTTTTTTTTTTCATTAAAATATAGTTGACACACAATGTTATATTAGTTCCTGGTGCACAACCTGTGATTTGACAATTCTATCATCATGTTATGCAAAAAATTGTATTTCACCAATTTGAAAAGATAAGTGTACCCCAATATTTTTAGCAGCATAATCTCCTTCTCATAATGTCCTCTATGCTATTCCTTATGTTCCACAAATAACTAAAACCATATGATAATTGACTTTCTCTCTTTGACATATTTCACTTGGCAAAATCTCCTTCAGTCTCATCCATGTTGATGCAAAAGTTGGGTATTCATCCTTTCTGTGGCTGAGTAATACTCCATTGTATCTATGGAACACATCTTCTTTATCCATTTTTCTGTTGAAGGGCATCTTGGCTCTTTCCACAGTTTGGTTATTGCGGACATTGCTGCTCTGAACATTGGGGTACAGATGGCCCTTCTTTTCACTACATCTGTATCTTTGGGGTAAATATCCAGTAGTGCAATTTCAGGGTCATATGGTAGCTCTATTTTTAATTTTTGAGGAATATCCACACTGTTTTCCAAAGTGGCTGCACTAACTTGCATTCCCAACACAGTGTAAGAGGGGTCCCCTTTTTCCACATCCTCTCCAACATTAGTTGTTTCTTGCCTTGTTAATTTTTGCTATTCTAACTGGGCTAAAGTGGAATCTCAGTGTGGTTTTGATTTGAATTTCCCTGATGGCTGCTGATGATGAATACTTTTTCCATGTGTCTGCTAGTCATTTGCATGTCTTCATTGGAGAAGTGTCTGTTCATGTAGTGTCATTTGCAAATATCTTCTCCCATTCTGTGGGTTGCCTCTTTGTTTGGTTGACTATATCCTTTGCTATCCAGAAGCTTTTGATCTTGATGAAGTCCCAAAAGTTCATTTTCCCTTTTGTTTCCCTTTCCTTTAGAGATGTGTCTTGAAAGAAGTTGCTGTGTGGCCAATGTCAAAGAGGTTACTGTCTATGCTCTCCTCTAGGATTTTGATGGATTCCTGTCTCACATTTAGGTATTTCATCCATTTTGAGTTTATCTTTGTGTATGGTGTAAAAGAATGGTTGAGTTTCATTTTTCTGTGTATACCTCTCCAATTTTCCCAGCACCATTTATTGAAAAGACTGCCTTTTTTTCCACTGGATTTTTTTTCCCCCACTTTGTCAAAAATTAGTTGACCATAGAGTTAAGAGTCCATATCTAGGCTCTCTATTCTATTTCATTTATCTATGTGCCTGTTTTTGTGTCAGTACCTTCCTGTCTTCGTGATCACAGCTTTGTAATATAGTCAAAATCAGGCAATGTGATGCTCCTAGCTTTGTTTTTCTTTTTCATTTGTTTCCTTGGCAATTCATGGTCTTTTCTGGTCCCATACAAATTTTAGGATTGTTTGTTCCAGCGTTTTGAAAAATGCCATTGGTATTTTGATTTGGATGGCATTGAAAGTATAGATTTCTCTGGGCAGTACAGGCATCTTAACAATGTTTATTCTTCCAGTCCATGAGCATGGAATCTTTTTCCATCATTTTGTGTCTTTAACTTCTTTCATGAGTGTTTTGTAGTTCCTAGAGAAGAAGACCTTCACCTCTTTGGTTAGCTTCATTCCAAGGTATCTTATGGTTTTTGATGCTATTGTAAATGGAATTGATTCTCTAATTTCTCTTTCTATGGTTTCATTATTAGTGTATAAGAAAGCAACTGATTTGCGTGCATTGATTTATATCCTGCCACATTGCTGAATTGCTGTATGAGTTCTAATAATTTTGGGGTGGAGACTTTTGGATTTTCCACATAGACTATCATGTCATCTGTGAAGAGAGTTTGACTTCTTCATTGCCAATTTGAATACCTTTTATTTCTTTTTGTTGTCCGATTGCTGTTGCTAGGACTTCTATGTTGAATAATAGTGTGGAGAGTTGTGTTCCTGATCTCAGTGGGAAGGCTCTCACCTTTTCCCCATTGAGAATGATATTCCCTGTGGGTTTTTCATAGATGGATTTTATGAAGTTGAGGAATATTCCCTTTTTTCCTATACTCTGAAGAGTTTTAATCAGTAAAGGGTGCTGTATTTTGTCAAATGCTTTTTCTGCATCAATTGAGAGGGCCATGTGGTTCTTGTCTCTTCTCTTATTTATGTGTTCTATCACATTGATTGATTTGCGAATGTTAAACAACCCTTTCATCACAGGTATAAATCCTATCTTGTCATGATGGATAATCGTTTTAATGCACTGTTGGATCCTATTAGCTAGGATCTTTTTGAGAATTTTGGCATCTGTATTCATCAGGGATATTGGTCTGAAATTCTCCTTTTTTGATGGGGTCTTTGCCTGGTTTGGGGATCAAGGTAATGTTGGCCTCATAAAAACAGTCTGGAAGTTATCCTTCTGTTTCTATTTTTTGAAACAGCTTCAGAAGAGTAGGTTTTTTTTCATCTTTGAATGTTTGATAGAATTCCCCAGGGAATTCATCAGTCCCTGGACTCTTGTATTTTGGGAGGTTTTGATCACTGCTTCTACCTCATTACCAGTTATTGGTCTATTCAGGTTGTTTGTTTCTTCCTGTTTCAGTCTTGGAAGTTTATAGGTTTCCAGGAATGCATCCATTTCTTCTAGGTTGCTTAACTTATCGGCATATAGTTGTTGATAATAATTTTGATGATTGTTTTTATTTCCTTGGTATTAGTCGTAATCACCCCCTTTTCATTTATAATTTTATTAATTTGTTTCCTTTCTTTTTTCTTTTGGAAAGGTCTGGCCAGTGGTTTATTGATCTTATTAATTCTTTCAAAGAACCTGCTTCTAGTTTTGTTAATGTGTTCTACTATATTTCTGATTTCTAATTCATTGATCTCTGCTCTAATATTAATTATTTCCCTTCTTGTGTGTAAATTAGGTTTAATTTGTTGTTGATTCTCCAGTTCTTTAAGGTGTAAAGATAATTCGTGTAATTGGGATTTTTTTTTTCCTTTTGAGTGAGGCTTGGATGGCTATGTATTTCCCCCTTAGGACTGCCTTTGCCATATCCCATAGGTTTTGGATCGATGTGTCTTCATTCTCATTGGTTTCCATGAATTGAAAGTTCTTTGATTTCCTAATTGACCCAAACATTCTTGGGCAGGATGGTCTTTAGCTTCCAAATGTTTGAATTTCTTCCAAACTTCTTTTTATAATTGAGTTCCAGTTTCACAGCATTATGGGCTGAGAATAAGCAGGGGATAATGTCAATCTTTTGGTATCAGTTGAAATCTGATTCATGACCCAATATGTGGTCTATTCTGGAGAAATTTCCATGTGCGCTTGAGGAGAATGAGTATTCTGTTGTTTTACGGTAGAATGTTCTGTATATATCCATGAGGTCCATCTGGTCCAGTGTGTCATTCAAAGCCCTTGTTTCTTTGTTGATTTCCTTCCTAGTTTATCTGTCTATTGCTGAGAGTGGAGTGTTAAGGTCTCCTACATTTCATGCCAACAGACCTCAAAAGAAAGCTGGGGTAGCAATTCTTATATCAGATATATTAGATTTTGAGCTAAAAGACTAGTTAGAGAGACAGAAGGACACTCTATCATTACTAAAGGGTCTACCCAACAAGAAGATCTAACAATTGTAAATATCTATGCCCCCAATATGGGAGCAGCCAAATACATAAGCCAACTGTTAACCTAAATAAAGAGACATATTGATAATAATACATTAATGTTCACATAGACATTTTAACAATGTTGATAATTCCATCAAATGACCAAAGACATTCAGTCTTTTCATTTATATCTTCTTCAATTTTCTTTATTAATGTCTAATAATATTCAGTTTATAGGTCTTCTACCTTCTCGGTTAAATTTATTCCTAGGTTTTGTTTTGTTTTGTTTCTTTTTGATGCATTTGTGAATGGAATTGTTTCTAATGTTTTCTTTCTGATAGTTACAGTGTATAAAAACATCACTGGTTTCTGTAGATTGATTTTGTTTCTTGAAATTTCACTGAATTCATTTATTACTCCTACAGTTTTTTGGTGGTCTTTAGGGTTTTCTATAAAAAGTATCATATCATTTGCAAATAGTTGACAGTTTCAACTTCTTCCTTCCCAGTTTGAGTATCTTTATTTCTTTTCTTTTTTAGTTTCCCTGGCTAAAACTTCTGAAACTATGTTGAATAAAAGTGGCAAGAGTGGATGGGCATCCTTCTCCTGTTCCTGATATTAGAGGAAGAATCTTCAGCTTTTCACAGCTGAGTCTGATGTTAATTGTGAGTTTGTCATTAATAAGCTTTATTATATTGTGGTATATTCTCTCTGTGACAACTTGTTGAGAGTTTTTATCATAAACATATGCTTTTCCTGCATCTGTTGATATGACTATATGTCATTTTGTTACTGTGGTATATTATGTTGTTTGATTTGCATCCTTGCATCCCTAGAATAAATTCCACTTGGAATTTTGACAGAATTAAGTTTTTTAATTTATCATTTATCATATTAATTTATCATCTTTTTAATTTAGTGATGAGTTTGATGTGTTAATATTTTTGAGTATTTTTGTGTCTATGTTCATTAATGATAATAGCCTATAATTTTCTTTTTTTGTGTGGTGTCCTTTTCTGGTTTTGGTATTGGGGCAATGCTGGTCTCATGAGTTTGGAAGCATTTCCTCCCCTTTAGTGTTTTGTTGTTGTTGTTATTGTTGTTGTTTTTTAAAACAGGTATAGGTATGAATTTTTTTTTAAATATTAGGTATGAAATTTTTTAATGCTTGATAGAATTCACCAGTGAAGGTGTCTGGTCCTGGACTTTTGTTTGTTGGGAGGTTTTAATTACTGATTCAATCTACTAAGTAGTAATTAGTCTATTTAGACTTTCTATTTCTTCATGATTCAGTCTCAGAAGATTTGTATTTCTAGGAATTTATGTATTTCTTCTAGGTTGTACAATTTTTTGGCATGTAATTGTTCACAGTCATTTCTTACTATATTTTTGTATTTTTGTTATTTCAGTTGTGACTTCTTCATTTCTGATTCTATTTATTTGAGCCTTCTCTCACTCCCACCTGGAGTTTACCCAAGGGCTTATCAATTTTGTTTATCATTTTAAAGGACCAGCTTTATGCTTTATTCCTTTTTTAGTCTCTATTGCATTTGTTCCCACTCTGATCTGTATTATTTCTTTGATTCTATTAACTCTGGGCTTTGTTTGCACTTTTTCTACTTCCTTTAGGTGTAAAGTTAGATTATCTGAGTTTTTGTTTGTTTGTGTTTTAGTAAGCCCATATTACTCTGAATTTCTCTCTTAGATAGACTTCTAGTATGTTTTATTTCTGCTTTAATTTGTCTTTGTATATTTTTTTCCTGATTTATTCTTGATTTATTCTATGATCCAATAGTTATTCAGTAGCATGCTACTTAATCTCCACATTTTTGTGTATTTTTTCATTATTTTTGTTTGTTTGCTTGTGTTTTTGTTTGTTTCTTTTCCTACTTGACTTCTAGTTTCATACCATGTGGTTGGTGAAGATGCTTGATATGATCTCAGTCTTCCTGATTTTATTGATTTTGTGGTTAACATGTGATTTATCCTGGACAACGTGCCATGTGCACTTGAGAAAAAGGGATAATCTGCTGCTTTTCGATGGAATATTCTGTATATGTTTCTCAAGTCCATCTGGTCCTAATGTACTGTTTTAAGGTTGATGTTTCCTTACTGAAGTTCTGTCTGATTAATCTAGCCATCAATATAAATGGGATTTTAGAGTCCCTTACTATTAATATATTGTTGTCTATTTCTCCCTTTGGGTACACTAATATTTGCTTTATATATTTAGGTGCTTCTGTATTGGGTGCATATGTATTTATAAATGTTATATCTTCTTGCTGGATTGAATCCTTTATATTATGTAATTCCCTCCCTTGTCTTTTATTGCAGTCTTTGTTTTAAAGTCTTTTTTGTTTGCTATGAGTATACTACAACAGCTTTCTTTCCATTTCCATTTTCATGAAACATTTTTCCAACCCTTTACTTTTAGTCTCTGTGTGCTCTTACTTCTTGAAGTGAGTCTCTTTTAGGCAGTATATCAATGGCTCTTGTTTTTTTACTCACTCAGCCACTGTGTATTTTGATTAGAGAGTAATGTACATTTATGTTTAAGTTGTTATTGATATAAGTATGTACTTACTGTCATTTTGTTAATTGTTTTCTGGCTGTTTGTGTAGTTCCTCTCTGTTCTTTTCTTCTTTTCCTTCTCTCTTTCCTTCTGGTTTGAATGGTTTTCTTTAGTGTTATGTTGAGATTTCTCTGTTATTGCTATGAGGTTTTGCATTGTGTTTACCATGAGGTTCACATATAGCATCTATATATTTAATCATCTATTTTATGCTGATAGTAGACTGAAATTTGAATACATTCAAAATCTTACATTTTTACTTCTTTCCCATGTTTTATATTTCTTTTGTCACATCCTTTTACTTTATGCATCCCTTAGCAAATAATTGTAGTCTCAGTTCATTTCACTACCTTTTCCTTTTAGCCTTTATACTGGCTTTTTAAGTGTTTGATCCATTACCTTCACTATATATTTACCTTTTTCAGTGACTTTTTTTTAAACTTTTGTATTTTTTTAAATTGTTGTTGCTATTAATTAGCGTCATGTCTTTTCATCTCAAAGAAGTCCCATTAACAATTCTTTTAGGATTGTTTTAGTGGTGATGAACTCCTTTAGCTTGTGCTTATCTGGAAAATTCTTTATCTGTCCTTCAATTCTGAATGAAAATCTTGCCAGATAGAGAATTCTTTTTTTTTTTTTTTTTTTTTTTAAGATTTTCTTTATTTGACAGAGCTAGACCATGAGAGAGGGAATGCAAGCAGGGGTAGTGGGAGAGGGAGAAGTAGGCTTCCCACAGAGCAGGGAGCCTGATGCAGGGCTCAATTCTAGGACCCTGGAATCATGACCAGAGCCAAAGGCAGATGCTTAACAACTGAGCCACCCAGGTGCCCCAGATAGAGAATTCTTGTCTGGAAGGGCTTTTTTGTTTGTTTGTTTTTGTTTTTTACCTTCAGTACTTTAATTATAACATGGCACTCTCTTTCCATTTTTAAAATTTCTGCTGATAAATCTACTGATAGCCTTGTACAAAGGGTTTCCCTTGTACATAACAAACTGTTTTTCTCTTGCTGCTTTTTACATTTTCTCTTTAACATGAAGTTTTGCTGTTTTAATTATAATGTGCCTTGGCATGGAGCTCTGTAGGTTTCTTTTATTCAGGATTCTCTTCAATTCCTAGATCTGAGTGTCTGTTTTGTTCCCTCAGATTAGGGAAATGTATATATATATAGTACATAGTGAATGTATGTGTGTGTATGTATATATATTATATATATAGTACATAGTGAATATATATATATATATATATATATATATATACTATTGATTAAAAAAACTAAGAATTTGTCATGATCCCAGAGTCCTGGGATCAAGCCCCACATCAGACTCTCTACTCAGCAGGGAGCCTGCTTCCTCTCTCTTGGCCTGCCTCTCTGCCTACTTGTGATTTGTCAAATAAATAAATACAATCTTAAAAAAAAAACTAAGAGTTTGGTAGAGTTAAATATTTTGAAGCTATCTGCATCTGGAGTGCTTGTGTATTTTGTTTCTGCTTTTTTAGTAAGCATGAAGTTTTCACAATGTTTTCAGGTCTTTTTATTATCTGTAGGATTTATAATGAAATCCACTTTTCCCTTTGACATTAGCTACTTGTTGTTTTGCTCTTTATTACTTGATTAGTTTATAAAGATTTGTATCCTCTGTTCTTCCTTTTGAAGAACAAATTTGTTAGTTTTTTATATTATGTAAGTGTGTTTTATTATGTTTCCATTATTTTCGTTATCTTTTTTTAAATCATTCTACTTATGGGGTTTCATTTACTGTTCTTTCGTTAATGTGTTGGAGTAAATTTTAGTCAATTGGTTTTCAGTCTTATTTTTTAGTGTATACACTTAAGACTATGACTTTCCCTCAAAAAATGCCTTTATATGCTGCTCACACATTAAGAAATTTCACAATTTCACTAATACTTATATCTGCTTTAATATTTCAGTTCTTTGTAACAACCATGAAAGGCATACCTTTATCTTCATTTAAGAAAATGGAAATAAAACTCAAAGAATTAAATTGTATAAAAACTACAGAATTAGTACAGCCCCACCATGGAATCTATCTGTGCTGGCAAAACCTGTAGTCAATGTGCTACACTAGTGGTTCCTAAATATGACTCTGCATCAGACTTTTGAAAGTGGTAAGAATGTTCAATGTGCCTGAGGGACTCAAGGAACCTGCATTTAAAAAAAAAAAAAAAAGAACAAAATATCCTGACCAAATAATTCAATACTGTCAGGTTTTGAAGTGAACACATGCTATACAAACAGTCTACAAGAGATTAGATGCATTTAGGACCTTGGACATTCTCTTCATATGTCTTTGATGCCTTTTCATCCAAAGATAATACTTCTTGATCAGGATTAAAATGGCCTGATTCAGGACTTGTTCCACTGGCTTCTCATAGTCTGTTCCACAGACTAGTAGAGTAGGGAGTTAGCTAGATATGAGCATGGAATGAGACTGTCTGAGCAAAAAGATGAAAACCACCAACTATCTCCAGAATGCAAACAAGCTGGGAAAGCCTCAGGGATCAGGCATGTACCCTTCCATATAGCCACTGCCCTCCAGTAACTTAGAGCTTCATATAAACTTCAGTATAATACATTTATATTGTGGTTCCACACCTCTTACAGGGGATGGCTGCCATGACAGTTTCAAAAAGGACCACATAGGATCAAACCCCCCCCTCCCCATTGGTAAGAGGATTCCCTTAGATGACTGAAGGCAACTTCTTCCAGACCTCCCTAGTTATGAGCCATAGCCATGCAAGTATAAAAAACAAGACAAAAAACTACCTGCCAGTACCTGTACAGTTGCCACCTGTGGGCCTGCAGGCTCTCCAGCTTAGTGAGTGCACTTTTGCTTGGAGCATTATTACATTCTTGTTTTCTTAAGAGTTTGGCTCTGAATTCTGTCTTGGTCAAACTCAGAACCAAAGCCAGGGACCATGACTTGCCAGCCTCCATTGTTCTGACACTTCTTCAGTTTGCTGTGTTCCAAACAAAACTATGAGACATTTTATTTTTCCAAAATATCATTGTTAATTTTTTTTTTAAGTCCAAAACTCTTTCTTTCTTTCTTTCTTTCTTTCTTTCTTTCTTTCTTTCTTTCTTTCTTTCTTTCTTTCTTTTTCTTTTTCTTTCTTTCTTTCTTTTTTTTCTAAATTCTTTTTATTTATTTATTTGACAGAGAAAGACAGTGAGAGAGGAAACACGAGCGGGGCAGTAGGAGAGGGAGAAGCAGGCTTCCCGTCGAGCAGAGAGCCTGATGCAGGTCTCAATCCCAGGACCCTAGGATCATGACCTGAGCCAAAGGCAGATTCTTAATGACCGAGCCACCCAGGTTTCCCCAAAACATTTTCTTTTATAAGTCCCATATAAAACTCCTGTTTGGTTCCTCTATGTTTACCACCCTGCCCCCATTTGTCACTCATCCTTCTCTGCCATGGGCAGAACACTACACCTGACCTGAACAGAGGGCATCATTGAGGCTGCCTTGCTCTCTGGCATCAGAAAGAAAAAAAAAAAAAAGAGAGAGAGAGAGAGAGAAGGTTGAGGTATTCATTCTATTTTATTCTATTGCTCTTCTTTGTTCATCCTTTTTTTTTTTTTTGAAGATTTCATTCATTTACTTGACAGACAGAGATCACAAGTAGGCAGAGAGGCAGGCAGAGAGAGGGAGGAAGCAGGCTCCCCGCTGAGCAGAGAGCCAGATGTGGGGCTCAATCCCAGGACCCCGGGATCATGACCTGAGCCAAAGGCAGAGGCTTTAACCCACTGAGCCACCCAGGCACCCCTCCTTTGTTCATTCTAACAGTGGCTGTATTTCATTAGGTCAATAGCTCTGGTTGACAGCCTTTATTCCATATCTCTGATTTTAATTTACTGTGGTAACACTGATGACTCTATTTTCACCATGCAGCTGAGGGGTAAGATCTTCCAGTAGGTGCTAATTTCTGAAATCCTCAGCATGTTTTGTCATTTCCTGTCTCACAGTTTCCATGCCTCTAAAAAGAAATCCCTTCATCGAATTCTTTTGAATTGAACACTTTTCAGGCACTATATATTTCCTACTGAAAATCTTCCTGATAAAATCTCTGGTAGCTTCCCATTGCATTAAGAATAAACTACAGACCTTGATCTTGCCCTTGAAATCCCTACACCTATGGCCCTGCTTCCTGCTTCCACTTCTTTCGTCTCTACTGTCCCCCTCACTTCTATAGCTTCTTCCTGTTTCTTTAACCTGCCAAGTTTAATAGTGCCTTATTACTTTTCTCTGCACAATGTCAGCAATGGTGCTCTTTCTTCAGTTCATTAAATGTCTGTATCTATCTGGTCTTTAAAATCATGATTCCCATATTATCTATTAAAAGAAGCCTTCTTGATCACCTTACTCTGCTGGGGAAGGAAAAGAACCAAGGAAAAATGAGTTGGAAGATTTTAAGAGAAAATTTAATTGACCCTACTGTTTTGAAAAGGGCTAGTCCAATTTAAAGACTTTTCTTTATCTTACCGGTATGTGTGCCCTTTATGAATATAGGCTGTGAGGTTCCAAAATTTTAGGACAGGCAGAAGCTTTCCACAAAACCAATGAAATCTCCATTTCAAAAATAAAATTAAACAAATAGTATTTAACCTTTTATGACTTTAACAATATTATTTCAACAGTGGAGGTTTATTTGCATAATCTACATATGTATATTCTGAACTTTATCTTCCTCTAGTATCTGTCTGTAGTGTGAATGTGTCTGCAAGGCTGGATCTTAATGATTCATTTAGCCAGCCCCTTAGCTTACACAAGGGTATCTTGTCTTTTCTTATGTTATTTCCATCAAAATGTGTAAACATTTGCTTGATTTAATAACAATGGGGAAGGTATGAAAAAAGATAAAGTGTCAAGAAAAAAAACCATCAACCCGCCTTTATGATTTATATGGTGCAATCAGCAACACCTCAGCAGCATGTTTGTACAAAAAAGTCCATAAAAATGAATGGCTGGGTGGAATTCATTATGGAATGGGATTTGCATAAAAGGTGAGTTTTCTGCTAAACAAAGACACTGAGAATGCTCTAGAAAATGTGGAAACATTGGAGACCTACAAGTCAATTCTATGACTAAGGACCTACAAATCTCAGCTGGATAAGAGACAGATGTACTGTTCAGTAGCTGGCACAGCCTTAAACCTCTGTCCATGGACTATACCACCATTATTCTGAGACAAGGCACTGGTCTAATAACCCATCAGTCAAAATGTGCAGGTCATTTTGAAAACTCTAAAGAACAAAAGAATCCATATTTAGGTAATATATAATGAGTTGTAGTATACTGAAAACCTTAATTGATGGTATTCAGACTTATATATTGTTCTCTCTATTTGCTTATTAATTTAGACTGTGGAAAAGAGTCAGCATCCTTATGCAGGACTTTCTTCACTTCAACTCTTTTTTGCAGTCAAAAAGAAGTTCAAGACAAAATAAATTGAAAAATATCCATAAACTTGTGGTAAGGAAACCCATCTACTGTCCTTTTGTTTCAGTGTTTGGAAGAGAGTATGTTTCATAGGGTAAAAAGAAGAAACACTGATTGGCAAGATTCTATTTAAGGTGGGTTTTTAAGAAACAGAGAGATTTTCTAATTGGTCTTTAGGTATATTTTGCAGTCCTTGGATGACCACAAGGGAACACTCAATCCAGTAAAGGGAATATTTCAACAGAGGAGGGCTTATTAAATGTTATGGGCAAAGGATTTTGTGCAGCTATTTCCTGGAATAAGTAGGGTTAAAGGAAGTTTGTGTGTGTGTGTGTGTGTGTGTGTGTGTGTGTGTGTTTTGTTTGTTTGTTTGTTTGTTTTGTGTGTGTGTGTGACTAAATGCCCTGATAGATCTTACAATGGTGGCCATAGTAGGAAGTTTCTTATTGCTCAAATATGTACTTTTTGCAAGGCCAGAGACTTTTCACTTGAACTTTCCTTTGGAAGATCTGATGACTGTTCATGAGTTCTCTTCCAGCATTTGGAGACTGTGGTTAAGTGCACCATTAAAATGCTCCCATTTTACAAGGCAGGAGTATGAGGTTTACAAAAGGGGCTTTATTTTATACTTCCCAGGAAAAGGGATGCCAGATATGAATTTAAGTTCGAGATTCAAAACTTTCTCTAATACTGGATTTTGTGCTTTTTCCCAAATCAAAGGAAAATGGCATCCTGGGAACTTTTCAGCCAGAAAGTTCCATCTTTGCATTTCAGTTAAGGAGTCCATGGCCTAGAAGCAAACATGGACTTGCCAAAGAGCATACAGCTAATTAATGATAGATCACAGCTAATGAGACTGAAGATCAGAAGTAGATTCCCAGTCTCCCATGCATGTCCATGGCTGCTGCTTCTATTACAAGCTATGTGAATTGGTGAATGGGTTGTGAATGAAGGGCTCTATGTTGTAACATACTGCTTTGACTTCGGTGGCCAGAAGCAAGGTGTGTGAGGTAGATAATACCTGCTCATCAGGTTATTATTACAATGATTAAATTAAAAATTAATATAGGTGAAGCTCTATCACAATATCTGGGACCACACTGGGAGCATCTTGTGGAGGATCAGCAGGACAGCAGCACAGAGTGGTCTGAGTTTGTACTTCCTGGGGCTGCGGCCTTAATCTCTCTTTATGAAAGTGTCTCACCACTACCACAGTTTGATTTACAGCAGACATGGATGCCTTCCAGCAAAGATTTTCACAACCGTCATCCAATGCCTCTGTCCGGCTTTACTTTGATGTGCATAACATCTGGATAAAATCTGAAACTATACGATAATACAGGTAATTTATGTCTTGCCTGGGAGGCTCTTTTGGGTTTCTGCTTAGAAACGCAAAGCCAATGGGTTTGTGAATAAAGATACAGCTGTGCTTAGCCTCTGAGCTAGGTTTATTGGAGAGCAATGATGCTATTTATTTAAATCAATATGCATTGATTTATAGCTGATATTTTTGTCTTTATATATTACGTCCTCTTGGAAGAGAACCTTTGTTTTATTGCTTAAATTTACTGGGTTGCTCCAAAAGGCCATAAGCTCCTTTTAAATATATGCTGAAGGCAAGAAAAGTGCTGATTTAACTCTCAGAGGAATTCACATGTAATAGTAAGTTCTGTGGCTTCATTTCTGTAGTCACCTTTCTAATTTCATGCATTCCAACATGAAAACTCCCTAACAAATGAATCTTAGGCATTATCATAGGCATTTCTGGAGGTCTTCAGAATCTGAAGTTATTCTCCTTCTTCCTATAACCCTCCAAGACACACAGACACAGACACACACGTACTACTTCTGACACAGTAGGTTAAAGAAAGGCTACTAGTTATGCTCCTACCAATGTGGACATCTTCTATTAACTGCTGCTACTCACACCCTCCAAAATGACTTTTTATCTGTAGACTTTCACTGATCAGCAAGAGGATGAGCCAGTGGGTCAGCAGTGACTGTGATTTCTGCATCCATATGTATGTGAAGGTGTGTGTGCAGATTTACATTATTATATACACATTACATGTGTATGTAGATAATATAGCTTAATTTTATATTATATACAAATATACTATGTGTAAATATATGTATGTACCTATTACATAATGATGGCCTCAAAGACTCTCTAATGTTGGAAATGTTCATGTGCTTTGGGGAAGAATTACCACTTCTCCAAAATTTCTATAGCCCTCATTTATATTTTAATAATTTTGTAAATTCAGTGGTCTTCAGAAGAAACCCAGGCTTTGATTTTTCAAAGCATCAGCTACAGAAGAAAGTACACAGACTTATCTGGATGTAAGACGCAATTCTGCATTTTATTGGCTGTGTCGTCTTGAGCGTGTGACTTAACTCTCCTGATCTTCAACTTCTTCAGTAGAAACCAGGATAAAAATTCACATCTCAGTAGGTTCTTGTGAGAATGAAATGCTTCTTCAGCCTCTAGCACAGTGTCTTTACACTGTGGTTCAGATTATAGCAGTGGTGCAGAAAATTACTTTCCCTATTGCATGGATAACAGGAGGACCCTCCAGGCTGCAGAGAATAGGGAACGGCACAAGCTCAGAGACGCTCTTGAAATTCTCCCCTCAGCAGGCCCAATAGCCAGCTCTTGCCCACAGCCAGGAGGAGAGTGGAGAATAGATAGGAAGCTACTTTGGAAGGCAATGTCCTCCAAGGATCCCAGGTACTATTTTTAAACCAGTGGCTAAGCTTTTGATGATTACTCAGTCTTGTAAACCCCCAATCCTGCAAGACTTCCTAGTACTGGATATTTTATTGACACACTGAAGAATTATTCTGTTTCTGGTGTTTCCCCTGCCCCAGGCTATCCCCATTTTTACCTCTCCTCATCATTTGGGAGCTCCCCATTCCCTGAGTCTGGAGCATGCTCTCTTCTCCTAGTGGGGTTCCTAGCCTACAAGAGGGTGGGAAGACTGTGAAACTGAGAAACCAAAAAGGAAGCTTCCCTACTAATCCTCTATCAGCTTCTTTTGAAAGCAGGGGAGTGAGACTTCTGAGTTTCTGTTCTGTCCCCATGTTTGCTCTGCCAGACCAGTAGTGTTGCTGCTTTATTCAAATGGCCAGCATCTAGCCACCCTTCCAGAGATAGCTCAGGCATGCTCCCTCAGGAAATTTTTAGAAATCTTGTGACCTGACACTTTCTGAGTGGATTAAATGCCTCCTCTGTGTCATCTGCTTGGCATTTGTTTGCATTCACTTTAGAAGATGAGCTACTTTGAGGACCATAACCATGGCCTTGGTCTCTGTCATCTCAGGACCACATGTGTGGCTAGTATTCGACAAACATCTGTTGTATGACTGATTTACTCTCTACTGGCAGAAGCAGAAATGTGTGCATACTGCAGAGCGTGGTTCTGTTAAAGCCACTCACTCTATTTAATTTCCATTGTTGAGAAAGTGCATGGAATATAGTAGGTGATTCATATCTTTTGAATACATAAATGAAAACACAAAACCAAAATTTCATCAGAAGCAGCTTCTTTAAAGATATTTTGTTTGTTTGACACAAAGAGAGAGGGAGAGAGTAAGCAAAAGCAGGGGGAATGGCAGGCAGGGGAGAAGCAGGCTCCCTGCTGAGAAAGGAGCCTGATGTGGGGCTCCATCCCAGGACCCTAGGATCATGCCCTTAGCTGAAGGCAGATGCTTAACCTGACTGATTCACTCAGGCACCCCTAGAAGCAGCTTCTTTAAAATTTGTTTAACAACTTTATTAATGTATAGTAGATATACCATATAAGTTATCCACTTAGCTTCAGTATTTTTATCATTTATTCACAGATATTTCCAACTGTCATCGCCACAGTCAATTTCAGAATATTTTATCACTTCCAAAAGATATCCTGTCCTTTAAGCTATCATTCTTTCCCCATCTTCATCCTCCAGCTATAAGTACCACTAGTCTGCTTCCCATCTCTATAGATTTATCTGCTCTAAAAATTCCATATAAATGGAATAATATTATATATGTGTCCTTTTGTGATGGGCTTCTTTCATATACACACACACACACGTGTGTGTGTGTATGTGTGTGTGTGTGTGTCTTCCCTTTGTCTCCTCATCTGGCCCTCACATTATCCCACTTTTCCAAATTAAATGATGACATTCCCATGTTTCTACAGATTTACCCTGGATCTCTTTCTTCCTTCACTTCTTATTTCTCTTCTTTTCTGCCTTCTTTAATCCCTGAACTCACATCCTCTATCATCTTTGCAGATAAGCTTAAGTAGTACTACCACTCAACAACATTCACTGAGTACTTACTAGGTTGTAGGCACTGAGCTCAGCATCATGGAGACAGAATTGAATAGAATAGTCCCTGCCTTGTAGATACAAGTGAAGAGTCTATTCTCAGTGTGGTGTGGAGATCAGCAGCTTTACTACCTTCTGGGAATGTGCTGGAAACACATTTTGCATACCAGACCTACTTAAAAAAATATATGCATATATATATGGATTGCCACAGAGCCCAGGTGATTCGAGTGCACAAAAATGTATGAGAACCCTAGGAAAGGCACTCCAAAAGCATGATCAGTATACAAACTGTTTCTCATTAGAACTGGTTTTACTCTTTGCTTTTGCATTAAAGATCCCTAATTTCCTCTACCTAGGGAATAAAGTGACACCTCCGTGATAACATGCGTCATTTTTCTTCCTATAATACAATTTAACTTTTATTCCATAAATAGATTTGTTTTTGCTTCCTTCCCTTCCCCTAAGGTATGCAATCCCACTTATGCAGCTGTCAGGAACAGTTATTAAAACTTGCACTTGGAGGGAGCACCCGGATGGGGCAGTTGGTTAAGCATCCAAGACTTGGTTTTGGCTTAGGTCATGATCCCAAGGCCCTGATCTCAGAGTAGTGAGATGGAGTCCCACATCAGGCTCCACATTCAGCTTGGAGACCACTTGAAATTCTTTCTCCCTCTCCCTCTGCCCTTCTTGCTTGTATTCTCTCTCTCTCTCTCAAATAAGGAAATGAATCTTAAAAACAAACAAACTTCCACTTGAGGACTGGGAGATAGGCTGACTCTGACTCTGGGAGCATTTTAGAATGGGGTGATGAGTAGGATATGAAGTATACCAAAGAATGAGTAGACAGTGGAACTGGTTGCTTGGCACACCCAGAAAACAGTGTCTAGAAAGATGGAAAACATAATGAAACAAGATAGATAGATTGCAGACTGTGTTCAGGTTTCTTGGCTTCACTAACTTGGCCAAACGCCAATCTCAACTCACATAGGCAGCCTAATCTAAGGTTCTTTACCTTTGTTTTCAGTCATTCTCCAATTTTGCCTTATTCCCCAAAACATCCAGTTCCCATCTTTCCCTTTTGCTCAATAATGTTGACCTGTACTGCATTTTCTACTCTCATTTTTGTGCTCTCTTTATCCTACAGATTCAGTATAAATATTATTTTAAGTATATTCCAACATTATTTTCATGGCTTTCTCTTGACAATGAATCTCACTCCTTATTCTGGATCTATTGTTTCTGGGTGACATTAGTAAGTACAGGCACTGACCTGTTCAGTCCAGTATCTGACCCTACTCACCAGCTTTCCCCCCGACTTAGAAGGCATATCTACCAGCCTCACTTAGCCTCCATAGTCAATACTACTGGACACCTGTCTTGGACTGTACATTCCAATCAAAGCACTTCCAGGTATGTTCTGTGATGTCAAGGCAGGTCATACTTAAAAAACAAAACAAAACAAAACAAAAAAACCCACCTCTTCATTACAAAATATTTGGACAGATTATAACAAAGGTCAACTAGTTTCTTTACAACAGTATTTCTAGAACAGGGAATAAGGTCCTTCTGTATAATGCCCAGTACAAACGACTTTAATAGATGTTTGGTTGTACCTAATGATGATAGTGAAAATGCTAATATTCAACCCAATAAGGAATGTGTACTTGAATGTGCCTGATGCCTTGCCTCATCCCATGCCACATGTCAGCATCACAGTGTATTTTTCTTCTCTGTAACGCAAGAGATTGGACCTATGCCCAAATTACCAAAAGAGTGTTCAGAAATATCCATAAATTGGGACGCCTGTGAGGCTCAGTCATTAAAGTTCTGCCTTTGGCTCTGAAGCTCCATGTCTGGCTTCCTGGCTCAGTGGGGAGCCTGCTTCTCCCTCTCCCACTCCCCCAGCTTGTGTTCCCTCTCTCGCTGTCTCTGTGTGTGTGTGTCAAATAAATAAAATCTTATAAAAAAAGAAATATCCATAAATTGTTTATAAACCGTTTTTGTCTTCTAGCAATACTGGTTTTGTGTTCGATACTGCACAGTCCTTCGTATAAGAGAGTACAGTTAGATACCACATTTCACTGATTTCATTTTTCTTGCCTCAGTTTGAGGTTACCTAAATAAATAATTAGTCTTACTCATGCATTAGTTGGTTTCTTCTAGCAACCCTCATTTACTTGCATAAAGTGGACTCACCATCAAAACACAGCCAAACTAGATGGACATGTTTCCCTTGTCTGGATCCAGTGGCCAGCCCCTTGAACTGCTTCATTTTCATTTTATTCCCCTCCTCTGGACTTTTCTCGAGTAGGTTATGCCTCTAGTAAATGAACAGAAAAAATGGGTTCCCTAGCATTTGCAAATATGAAAATTTATGGTTTTTTAGCATATAAGTTGTGTTGCCCAAATTCCTTTTAGTATTTGTTTATTAAGAAAATACAAAAAAGAAAAAGAAAAGAAAAGAAAATATATAAAACAAAGGTAGTATGAATAAATTGGCTTTAAATAGTACCTTATTTCTCTTCCTGGGGACCTAATGAAGAGATTATCTATCTTGGGGGTTTGGGATATAGTCTGCTGCTTCAACTTTTGGATATTCAACATAAAATTCACAATTTTACAAACTATTTTCCTAATGCCAGAAACTTTAAATTACTTTAGATTTATATCAGCACACAAATGAGAAAGATCCTTTTCTTTAATTGCCAAGCCAGCTATAAATATCCCTCTTTAGTACATATGGTAAAAAATACAAAAATAATTGGTAGTTCACCAAATATCCTACTATTTAGGCTCTCTGAAAGGTAAGTATATATAAGAAATAGATTATTTGGCCACTTATTTTTTAAATATCTACTAAGTGGAATGTATTATTTTGTATAACACTCTTGGACCAAAATCTTTCCTTGTAAGAGAGTGTCTCCTATAAAAATAATAGCCCAATAAATTACAAATGAATGAATGAATGAATAAAATTTGTCTTGTTTTTCATTAAAACACTGCAATTATCAAATATTCAGAAACTCCACCTATTATATCTCTTACCCACATAGTTCCAAACATTCTAAAACAATCATGGTATGGTATAGAATACATGCAATGTGTGCATGCAAACATGTATGTACACATACATACACCCCAAAATGAAACCGGTCTATGAACAATAAGGATGATGTCCTAAGAGTCTTCATTGAAAAGCAGTTCAGAGTTCTAATACTACACCCAAACCACAATGATTAAATATGATTGGCAGATGAATACAATGTTAACTACCTCACCTTCCCTTCTTCCCATCCATCTACAATGTAACTGAAGCTCTTCCCTGTATAGAAAGCATTTGAGTTCCCTTCTACAAACTAGATTCTACTGAAAATGTCTGGAATAACTGGTCCAAGAGAAGAATGACAGTTCTCATAAACAACAGAAAGGAGAAAATATGTCTTGAGAGGGAAAAAGGAAATTTTATTCATCTGTATTCAACTTACTATTATTTGAGAAAACATAATGTTTTTAATCTCTTTGTGGCTGTTTCAAATGCATAGAATTTGTTATTATTTTATAACTTAAATCCCGTTAGATAGAAAATTGTTTCTGTCACTGGGTTTTACACACACACACACACACACACACACACACACCAGGAAGTTTGATGAAGAGGACAACAAAAATTTTCTATCAATCTTTCTACTTGTTTCTCTGTGATATTTCTTGTATCCATCTGACATTGTAGTCTTTGTTACTTTTGAAACCAAAACATTGTAAATTTTCACCCAGGAAGGAAAGGATAACTAGCTTTTTCCTACATCCTTAATTATTAATTTCTGATGTCACAGCAGTATAAACCTCACATGGAACAGTAAAAACAAAATTCCAATCTCAGATGAGGGAACTTGCAATAAAGTTCATACCAACAATTTCTGGAAAACAGAAAGTTTGTTTTCCTTTTATTAATCAGCCTGTTATATTTATAAAGGTCATATCATTAACAGGAAAGCTCTAGAAGTTAATGATATTTCCTGAGTTGTTTTCAAACTTTTTAGCAGTATAATCCCTTCAAATTTGTGTTGATCTTTATGTAACGCAGCCAATCTCACCTTTTGATGCTAACTGCATAATAATTAATGAATATTCATTGCATTCTTCAAACAGTTTTGAGCACATACACTTATACCAGAGCATATGCTCAAAAACAACCTTTCCTTATTCGTGCAGTTCATTCTCTTGATTGAGAGACAAAGAAAAAAACATGCCTGATTATGAGAGCCAAAATTACTACGAGTTAAGAGAAAAGTTTAATGGTTGCACAGGGAAGTCTAACGCCAGAGTCAGGCCAAACCTTGTCCAAGTGCTGCCTGCAGCAGGGTCTGGATGGATGAGAAGAAGCTCATGGATGGAAGGAGTATTTATAACTCATTCATCTCTGTTCTCCTAAAACATCATCATTACTGAAAGTGGGGTATTGAAGTCTGCAACTATAATTTTTGAATTGTCTAGTTCTTCAATTCTGAACGTTTTTCTTGCAAGTCTTTTTGGGTTTTCCTTTTAGGTACATGTATATTTACATTGTTATATCTTCTAGAATATTTACAGGTGTATCATTATAAATATAATTCTTTGTCTCTAATAGTAGTTTCATCTTGAGGCGATTTTAAAAAA
>PISX010020910.1:0-34543 GCA_004024625.1 Mellivora capensis | reverse complement strand
GTATTATGCCTCCATCAGAAAGGATGAATACCCGACTTTTGTAGCAACATGGACGGGACTGGAAGAGATTATGCTGAGTGAAATAAGTCAAGCAGAGAGAGTCAATTATCATATGGTTTCATTTATTTGCGGAGCATAACAAATAACACGGAGGACATGGGGAGATGGAGAGGAGAAGGGAGTTGAGGGAAATTGGGGGAGGGTGAACCATGAGAGACTGTGGACTCTGAAAAATAACCTGAGGGTTTTGAAGGGGCGGGGAGTGGGAGGTTGGGGGAGCCTGGTGGTGGGTATTGTGGAGGGCACGCATTGCATGGAGCACTGGGTGTGGTGTAAAACTATGAATTCTCTTACGCTGAAAAGAAAAAAAAATAAAATGCCATTTGTATAATATGTCATAATACTAATAATTAATATTTATTGAGCACTCAGGTAATGTGTGCATTCTCATTATTTTCCCATTCTAGTGAAAAATCTGTTATATGTGCACTTTCATTTTATAGATCCAAAGACTGAAGCTTGGGGTAGCAAATTTTCTGGGATACAAGTTTAGTTAAGTTTGGCCCTTTGCCTGTGCACAACCAGGTGGCATTGTCTTCACTTTGCAGTTAACATAATCACATTACATTCATTGCGCATGGTGCTGGGTAGTCTGTATAACGATAATTCCTAAAGATGATACCATGTCCATTAAGTGGAGGTGCCATAAAAATTGAATTATTCTAGAGTTGAAAATTGTAGTTACATTTAAAAAATTCAGCAGGGTATTTTGTTCTATATCTATGCAATAGTCTTTTTCATATTTTGGATTATTTTCTTGGGATATAGTTCCATGATTAAACTTTATGCCAAAAACAGAAAATTTGACATTTTAATGATCATTGATTGTATAATTATCAAATTATTTTCCAAAAAGCTTATATGGATCTCAAAATTTACCAGTAATTCCCTGCATCTTTACCAACTTCAATATAATAATTTTAGCCTTTATGAAATATTTGAAATAGAAATTTATTGAAATAATACAAATATTTTAATGATGATTAAAATAATGAGAAAAGCTCTTAATTCACCTCTCCCAAAGTCCACTTTCTTTAGTATTGAAGGTTACAGCTTCTTGTACTTGCTCCTAAGATATTCTCTATGGTACAAATTTGTATGTATGTATGTATGTATCTCTCTCTACCTGAAATAGTGTAGCATGCGTTATTCTCATCTGATCTAATTAGTTTCCCAAGAAAGTGATGTCACACTACCTGGAAGGTAATATATCAGGTATTCTCAGAGAGAATCTGATTCCTTGCTTTTGCCACTCTCCGACTTGGTACATTGCTTTTGGTTGTGTGCATGCTTCCCTGTTTCGAGAGGCAAGGGGGTCTCTGTGTTCCTGGCTCAGCCATAGTTTTATGCAGGTGCTGAGTCTCTGGTTCTCGGGGGTGGGTTCTCTGCCACTGCCCTGTGTATTCAGAAACATCTAATGGATTGAGTCCAGGATGGTCTCCTGCCCCTTCCCTGAGGGAACGAGGCATTTTTCTTTTTCCTTTTCCCTTTCTCCACCATCCCAGCCACAGTGGATCTTTGACTCTGTCTTCTCAGGTATGGGGTTTGCTGCCTTTTCCCTGGTGGCTTAAACCTTTCATTACTTCCTGGAGAAGGCACGGCAAAGGCACTTTCCGTTTTTGTCCAGGGGCTGCCGCTCCCCGTGTCCTGGCATGTAACACCGCGGGAGGCTTTGTCCAGTCTTCCCCGGGCTCCCACTCTTTGTCCTGTAGATTTCTTTTCTTTCTTTCTTTCTTTTTTTTTTTAATTTTAAAAAAAAATTTATTTGTCAGAGAGAGAGGGAGAGCGAGCGAGCGAGCACAGGCAGACAGAGTGGCAGGCAGAGGCAGAGGGAGAAGCAGGCTCCCTGCCGAGCAAGGAGCCCGATGTGGGACTCGATCCCAGGACGCTGGGATCATGACCTGAGCCGAAGGCAGCCGCTTAACCAACTGAGCCACCCAGGCGTCCCTCTTTCTTTCTTTCTTTTTTTTTTTTTTTAAAGATTTTATTCATTCATTTGACAGACAGAGATCACAAGTAGGCAGAGGGGCAGGCAGGGAGAGAGGGGGAAGCAGGCTCCCCGCTGAGCAGAGAGCCCGATGCGGGTCTCCATCCCAGGACCCTGAAATCATGACCCGAGCTGAAGGCAGAGGCCAACCCAGTGAGCCACCCAGGCACCCCTGTCCTGTAGATTTCTTATGCACATGGTGAGTCCTGTGTACCTTGTGCATCCATGGAGAAGTCTCTAGTGGGTGCAAAATGCCCTGTGTCTGCGACCCTTAGGGTTCCTGTTCTCTCACACTAGCTCACACTGGGCCTTGCACGGCTCACTAAAAATGTAGCTGAATTCCTCTTCTCAGATCTTATCAAATTCCTCTTATGAAATCTTGTATGAAGATCTCGTCTGCTGCTACTGCAGCTATTATGACGGCACTCAGGCCCGTCTTCCCTTTGATATCAGAGTAGCTGGTTGTTCTATTACCTCAGCTTTTGATGTGTCCAAGAACCATTATAATTTTGTACATTATCCTCCTTTTTCTTGTCATTAGGGTGGGAACGACGCTCTTACCAGCTTTGTACATCTTAGGCAGAAACTGGAAGTCTGCCTACATTTATGAAAAGCATTTCGTGAGTCACAGGATTCTTTGTTGGTAGGTTTTTGTTGTTTGTTTGTTTGTTGTGTGTCGGCGCTTTAAAGATGTTCCAGGTTTTCTTTGCCCTCACTGAGAAGTCAGTAGTATTCAAATTGGTGTTTCCTGCATGTAGGATACCTTTTTTTTTTTTTGACCTTTTGTTTTTTTCCTGATTGCTTTCAGTTATTTTCTCTACGATTTTTGCGTTTTTGAGTGTTTTCCTGTGATGTTTTGGGAACTGTGCTCTTCCCTTCTTCCTGCTGTGTTCTTCCTCTTCTCCAGAATCTTTTTCACTATACTGCTTTTTAAAATTTATTAGTAATTCCTCCAGAATTAATCTATGTTTTACCTCTAAGAGTTTGGTAGACTTGTCACAACCATATCAAGAAGGGGGTGCAAACAATTTGCTTTTACTTCAGCCTTCATTCTGTGATCAGGGTTGCCCATATAGGTGGCAAATCTGTTATGATATAATCTTACTTTTCTACTTAGCCTGGCCATCCTCCGTGCAGACTTTAGACTATCAGGTCCTGCAAAACTAGTCTGGGCTGGTGTTGAGCTGGTGGCCACAGCAATACTGAGGGACTTTGTAAATTTTGGTGACTCTAGCAGTCTGCAGATATGATCCCAGTATTGGTTTAATTTTAGAAGCTCCTCAGGTGATCCTAAAAGCTGATCAGTTTAAAAAACCACTTAAACAAGTTTTTATTCTACAGTTTTCATGACAAATTAGTTTTTTAAAGGTTGGAGAGGATTTAGAATTCTAGAAGAGTGGAAAAAATTATTCCCGGCGATGGGAGCAGCCCAATCAAAGAAACAGGCAGAAAAGCAAGCTGAATGTAATTACTGCTGGTGTTGGCGGCATGGAACATGCTAGTCGGAGATTAGTTTGGGGCCAGATTTTGGATGGCCTTGGAAGTCAAGCTAAGGGTACTGGGGTTCATTCTCCAGATAATAGGAACTCAATTTAGGTTTTTGAGATGAAGAATAACATGATTAGTGCTGCCCACACACACAAAAAGGGACTAATCTACTAGCTTGAATAGCCCTGAGTGACATCAAGGGACTAGAAGTGAAAAGACTATTTGCAGTATTCTAGGAGAGAGTAATTATGGGCTTGAAGGAGAGGTTGGCCACTGGAATGTAAAGGTTGTGATAGATGTGAAAGCTAATAAAGCAGAAAGGATCAATAGAAAAGAGGGCAGTGTCAAGGGTAGCACTGAGGTTTTAAATGTAAATGGTTAGGAGACCAGGCTGTCAATTTATAGCAACTAGGAACAGAGAAGCATAAGTAGCTGTGGGGAAAATATAAAACATTTAATTGGGGTTAAAATTATTTGAGGGGTTGGTGGTACTTCCAGTTGGTGATACTGCAAACTAGTGCAAGTTCATTAATGCAAATACACAGTTCATCAGGTGTGCAAACTTTCTGTTTGTAATAGTAAAACTCTGTAATTGAGATCTTTCTCATTTAATCCAGAATACCCTGTGGATATACTGAATTAATACTCCAATTTATTCATTTTACATTTAATATATGATATTTCATTTCATGGTAAGAATTTGATGTTTCAGAGTGTTCTCAAAACTTAATTTAAATCATTTAAAGAATGAGTCAAGAAATTAGATTTACTTACCTAGTACAAAGGCTTATACTAATTATCCCCAGTTTTCTTTTGTGATTAATTTTGACATTATGTTTTGCTTTTCATATTATAATTTCCATTATTTTTAATCTGTATTTGAAAGTAATTTTTGTCAAATTATAATGTACACAAAAGCTTACAGACATTAAAAATGGACCTTGAAGAATTTTCACAAATGTCTTTCTGTGGTTCCTTCATTTTATTACCCACCTTCTGCAAAGAAGCCACTTCTTTCACTATAGATTAGTTTGCCTTAATGGAATCATGCAGTATGTAGTATTTTGTGTCTGGTTTCTTTCACTAAGAGTTATGTGTGTGCTGTTGGCCCATTCTTTTGCTTTAGAAATACAGTAATTATTTATTTTTATGAGTTCCACTAATCTTTATCGACATTTGCATTGTTTTTGGTTTGCAGGTATTCACGTAATGTTATTGTAATATAGTTAAGCAAAACTTTCAGTCACTATGTGTATGTATTTTTATTGGGTTTGTATTTAGTTTTGTGATTGTTGGTGGGGGGGTGGATGTGGTAGGGTACGAACATGTCTATCTTCAGTAGAGAGCACCACTTTTCCGAAGTGGAAATGATGAAGGTTCCAGGCTCTCCTCATCCTTGCAGTTCTGGGTGTTCTCAGACTTTTAGATTGCAGTCATATTGATATATATGCAAACAAAGATCACTGGGGAGTTAGTTTCCATTTTTTTGGTGATTAAGGAGGCTGAACACTTTCTCATATGTTTATTGATCATGAGTTACCCTCTTTTAAAAAATACTTTTATATTTTTATTTGACAGAGTGAGAGAGAACAGAAGTAGGCAGAGCAGTAGGCAGAGGGAGAGGGAGAAGCAGGCTTCCCGCTGAGCAGGGAATCCAATGCGGGGCTCCATCCTAGGACCCTGGGATCATGACCGGAGCCAAATGCAGAGGCTTAACCCATTGAGCCATTCAGGCCCCCTTTTGAGATGCAAAAGACAGTTGGCCATTTACTGTTGGTTGGTTGTCTTTTACATCTTGATTAATGTAGATTCTTCATATATTCTGAATATGGGCTTCTTATTTATAAAATACATTGTAGATATATTATCCTACTCTGTGGCATGTATCTTTATTCTCTTAGTAGTCCCTTTTGATGAGGATCTCTTCTTTATTTTACTATCATTTATCAATATTTTTGCTTATAATTACTCCATAAGGAGTCTTGCCTACTTCTCCTATGTTAAGTTCCAGAAGTTTTTTTTTTAAATTATATATCTTTTACATTTTTACTCCCTTTACTCTTCTATACTCCACTTTTATTTTTATGATGTGAGGTAGGTGGTCCAGTTTAACTGTTGTCCATATAGGCTGACCAAAGGCATATCCTTATGCAGTGACCGAACTCATTTTATCAAAAAGTTTATTCTGTTCCAACTGTTCTGCGAAGATACATTTGTTGCTCATTAAGTCTCTGTTTAAATATAATCTAAGAGGCACCTGGGTGGCTCAGCTGGTTAAGCATCTATTTTCTGCTCCTAGGGTCCTGGGATGGAGCCCTGTGTTGGGCTTCTCCCTCTCCCTCTGCCCCTACCCCCTGCTCGAGTTCTCTCTCATAAATGAATAAAATCTTAAAAAAATATAAATGTAATCTGAATCTTGACTGTTGTGTTTCATTCATCTGTTTGACTTTGCTTCACTCAGTACAGCATTCTACATGTTCTCTTTTTATGATAAATTTTGATATCTTGTTATGCAAGTCTTCCAATTTTGTTTGGGTTTTTTAAGGATAATCTTGGCTATTCTTGGCCAGTTACATTTTCCATATAAATTTTAGAAAAAACCTGTTAGTTTAAAAAATAAATGTGGGGATTTTGATTGGTAGTGCACAAAATCTATAGATCAATTTAAGAACAAAGAAATCTTTACAGTATTAATCCTTCTACTCATGAATATGTTATAACCCCCATTGCCTTACATCTTTATTTTCTTTTGGTAATTTTTGATAATTTTGTATTATTCTAGATTATAGTTATGCCCTGGGACCATGACCTGAGGTGAAGGCAGATGCTTAACGACTGAGCCAACCAGGTGCCCCTAGAAATCTTTAAGTATTCACTGTTGGGTGTAATTTTTTGTTGTAACATATTTTTTAGATAGCTTAAGGGAATCTTCTATTAGTATTATAGCAGGTTTTATTATGAATGCGTGAAAGAGTGTTGAACATTTCTTCAAATATACTCCTTAAAATATCCCTTATTTTGTTAATGTGATGAATTTCATGATTTATTTTTGGATGTTAAAACCCATTGTGCATTCCTGGAATCAACCAGAGTTATATAGATTTCTGGCTTATTAAGTATAAAATATTTGCCAATATTTTATATATGATTTTCCATGTATGTTTCTGTTTCTGTCAAATTTTGGAATGATAGTTATGTTGGTCTCGAAATAAGCTGGGAATTTTCCCCTTTATTCTCTAAGAAAAGTTTTTCAGTAAGATTGATGTTTATTATTTCTTAAATATTTGGGAGAATTCAATAATGAAATCATCTTGGCCTGAAATTTTCTCTGAAGATTTTCATTGGAGCTGTAATTTTTATAGGTATAAGAATATTCAGATTGTCTATTTCTTCTTGTGTTAGATTTACGAAGCTGTATTTTACTAGCCATCTGTTCGTTTTATCTAAAATTATGTAAAATTGTTTATCATTTTACATCTTTTTTTCTTTCTCCAAATTTTTATTTAAATTCCAGTTAGTTAACACACATTAATATTAGTTTCAGGTGTAGAATTTAGTGATTCATCGCTTATGTACAAAATCCAGTGTTCATCACAACCATTGCCCTCCTTAGTACCATCATTTATTTAACTCATCCCCCTACCCACCTCCTCTCCAGTAACCCTCAGTTTGTTCTGTTTCTTGGTTTGCTTCCTTTCTCCCACCTCCCACCATGTTCATTTGTTTTGTCTCTTAAATTTCACATATGAGTGAAATCGTATGGTATTTTAACATTTTTTATTCCTGTTATTATTTGGCTTTTCTCCATCTCTCTTTGTCTTTGTCTTTTTCTTAAAAGTCTTTCCATGAAGTCAACAGTTTTATTAAGTTATTATTTATTTTGTTAAGCTATTATTTTCCAAACTCCTCATTTAAAATTTTTTTGTCTCTAATGGGTGCTTTTCTTTATTTTACTAGTTTCTTGTTTTTACTATTCCCTTCTTTTTACTTTCTTTGGGTAACTTACTGAGATAGATACGTACATCATGGAGTATCAGCGTTCATTCTTTTTTTAAATATGCCTTCAAGGCTATAAATTTCCATTTTAGAGTCTTTAAATGTGTCCCAGAAGACTCAATATAATTTATGTTTCTTATATTTCCATTCAGCAAATTAAAAAAAATCATATAGCAACATTAACTTGACCTCCAATATTGGGAAATTATATTTTTGTTTTTGGTTTCTAATAAAATTCCACTTAGAGATACACATGGAATTATATTAATCCTTATAATCCTATGTCCCTCTTGCTAGTGAAGGTACTAGGGAGGTCAGATGATACATAGAGTCCTGACCTAAGTCTGTCTCACTGTGAATCCAGTGGTTTCATCAATTCCCCGGTGAGTTTCCCAGTCGCTTCTTGCATAACAAAGGTATTTATACTTACAATTTTGTAGAATTCTCACATTGGCTCTCTGACTTATGGAGAAGGAACCAGAATGTTTGGGAAAAAAAAAAAACACAAATGGAAACCCCTAAAATTCCTCACTGTTTAAAAGACTAAATGAGAAGCCGTAATGTATCTTGAGAGAAATGGCAAATTTACCCCATATACTTAAAGGACACAGGGTTGGTGGTTTCTATTGTATTTCCATTCAGTTAACTAAGCTAAATCCTGAAAATATCAGATAGATATAGAAAATTATGGGGAAGTACCATTAATTTAGCCAGTGGTAGCACCAACTACTATTCCAAGGCAGATCACCTCTCAATATTATTAGAATATTGTTGACCCCAAAGACCTCTGAAGGTGTCACAGGACTACCAGGATCTAAGAACCAAGAGTGGAAGTATCGGTGGTGTCTTCCACCATTGCTTTCAGAGACCCGCTTGATTAATTTGTGCTTCTGTTTCTCAGAAATGCTTCCACCAGGGTACACAGCAAGAGTGCCACAAAAGCTAAAAATCACAGCTATATACTCTCTAGTCATGCTGAACTCTCACACAGAAGTATGGAAGGTGTTTGAGAAGTTTTTACACAGTTAAAAACTTATTATGTTTAGAATACAGGTGTGCATAAAGAGTTGCTGCAACATAATGAAGGCAGGGAAGTTGTATTTTTATATCTAGTAATTTACCAGAAAGGGGTAATAGCAGAAAGCATGACCTAACAGGAGCGTGGTAACTGGGGGCTCACAACCCTCAAGGATAAAAAACTTTGTTTATCCCAGGTCACCCACTGGCCAATTATAAAGGGACTCTTGATCGAATGGTAGAAGAGGTAGAGAATATTATTTGCAACTTTTGGATGAACTACAATGAGGCAGGTCCCTTGTTCCATTAAAATTCCTGTGCATGTTAATTTAAAAAAATTTGACCGTGAAGAAGAGGTGACAGGAAAGAGTAAACTTAACTGGGGGTGTGAATTGTTTTGAGTATTACAGAGGTCATACTGTAGCAGATATTGCCAGCACCGCCGCAGAAACCCCAATGCGGACTGTATCTGGTGCTCCGGGTAGTTGATGGCTGCCGGTATCTGTATCTTCTGCTGTATTCCTGCAAGGCCAGGGATGCTTTGGAATGATTTAACACCCTCAGAAACATCCCTCTGTTATCACCTGAGAAGGATCATACAGATACCACCCCCTCCCCATAGGACATAAATGAAATGGGCTTCACATTTCCCAGTTACTCCAGTCCTCTGTATCCTGCTCATTCAGGTGCTTCTCATTGGTGGTTTTTCTTCCTCACATCAATTCCCACTTCCCTCTTGATGTTCCTCGCATCTTCCAAATGAACTACTCACCCTCAAATCTTTTTCTCAAGGTCTGCTTCCGAAAAAACCCAAGCGAAGATTCGTGGCCATCCCTTTTTGCTAGGTTTTTCTGCCTTTTGGCTCTTGTTTGGGAATTAGAAAATGTCTTATGGGTAAAAGTACTTCTAAATATCAACCTCAATTCTTTACTCTTCTTTTCTCCCTGGGTTCTTGACCCTTCAAGTCCTTACTGATTTGATAGCTCTCTGATGCCTTCAAACAGACTTTAAACAATGTATCTAGCTATTACAGTTGTTCTCAGTGGGAGAGTTGGTTCAGTGTAACTGATAGCAGAAATCAATTTCTTTCATAAATCCATGTGTGAATTAAAGAAACTTTAATGAGAACTAAAAGCAGTTACTGCCTTCTTCCATGACATTTTGAAAACTTGAACATTTAAAAAATGTACCATCCAATTTTATAAAAGTGAAAAATAACCAAGCCAAGCTCAAGGCATTCTTACATTACAACTCCTTGAATAACCTTTGATTCTTTGTTTTCTGCTAATCTCTACATCTTTGGGGTAGTTTCTTTGCCCTTATTTTATGAGAAAGAATTAGACTTTCAGATTTGCTATTGTTTTCAGGACGTGTTCAGGTAATAATTAACTGGCTTTCAAGGATCATCCACTCATTCCTTTAGGAGTAAGGGAGTGAGTATAAAACATTCATTTTTCTCTTCATTTTCTATTCAGTAAACGTATTCAAAGGAGGCACAGTGTCCTATTTTGAATGGAAACAGAGGTGACGGGAATGAAAAAGTGCTTGTTTGAAGAGTTTACCATTAAGACTCATTCTGTAGATTAATAGAGAGATGACTAGTCTCTAGGGTTAGCAAGTCAACAATTCATAAAAATTAAATTTACATGAAGATGTGGAGAAGATGAATAACATTTCAGTCTTCATTGGTAGCAGGTCAAAAAGCCACATCCCTACTGAATTTGGAAATTTGCTTTACAGTGACTTTTACTATGACCTATTTTCCAGTTTCCAGTTTTATTAAGTGGCTGAAGGCTTTCTCCTGAACTGATTGTTTTTTCTTTTGTAGTTTTTACTTCAGTATATTCCGGAAGCTGTACCTATAAACTGAGTTGTAAATATCATGCTCTGTGTCACTTGTCATTTAGTGAATGCCATGAAGTTTGAGTATTTCTTGGAGGGTGACAGATTTTGCCATATACCTGTCTCTCATTGAGTCAGACACAGTATCACTATCACCTTGTTTGCTGATGTAAGGAGTGTCTCTTGACAATCTCTCACATGTTGGTGAAAAGTAAGGGAAGGCGGGGGAGGGGGGCAACTGATGTATTTATTATAAGGATTAGTCACAATCTGAATATCCCATAATATAAAAAAATGAAAGAAAAAAAACACATCCAAATGTCATCATGCTGATTAAATGTAGAAAAAGTTTTCTCTATTCTGTCTGAGAAAGAATATATTTGCTGATATAGTATTAGTTCCCTTCCTGTGAGATGCCACTGTAGAGCAAGGTGTATGAAAGTGGTACACCGCTGAGGTTAAGATTTGAAAAGGATAGAAAAGTAATATTCAATACATAAAATCAGAGAAAAGGAAGCTAGCCTGTTGTCTTAAATTCTACGTTCCCATTTCTTACTTTTTTAAAAACATCATACCTAATCCTGGCATTTGCACTACTGGTCCAAACTTTACAATTCCTTGATAAAAGAACCTATGCAGCAATTTTGATTATAATTCTTGTCTGCCACTGATCGTGTGTGTTTATTTGGCACACACAGCTTGGAGCAGTTTAAACTCTGAAGCAGAGACCGAATCAGAGGTTTTGAGACATAGCGATGATATTGTCTGCATTTTTTCTTGGTGGTTGTAATGGTGGTGGGTGGCCCTCCGAATGCAGCTAGCAGAGTATTCAAGGAAATACTCTGGCATGGACAGGATGGATTTTTAAAATTTCCTGTTATAGGAAACATAAAAGTTAGATTCTTTCATTTATATGTTCTGTGTATTCACCAGATGTCCTCACTAAATATCTAAAAATTTAGTATATTTGTTATCATTTATTCATTCATCCAAAATATATAGAAAACGTATGTGCTTAGAATAATGCTAAGTAGTTGATTTAAAAAGGTTAAAAAAATAGATGATTTGCTTTCCAAGAACTGACTAAACATTGATAATTTCAACTTGTAAGACACACACATACTTCATGAATATTTGTCTTTCCAAAAATAGGTGTCAAATTTAGGCTACATTTTTGTGATATGCTATATGTTTATGACTGTTTTTATGAAGACCATGTTACACGATTTATTTATTTGTGAGAGAGTGACCATGAGTTGGAGGGGAGAGGCAGGAGGAGAGCGAGAGAGAATCTTAAACGGGCTCCGTGCGCAGCTTGGAGCCCATTGCAGGGCTGAGTCTCATGACCCTGAAATGATGGCCTGAGCTGACATCAGGAGTTGGGTGCTTAACTGACTGAGCCACCCAGATGCCCCTGTATGATTTATTTAGAACAACATGCAATATTTATTTCAAAAGCATATGAGAAAAGAAAATTTAACATAGACTATCCTGAGATCAAGATGAATTTTTGTTATGTTTATACAATGTGGACCTTGAAGCAAGAGTCATTATAGCATATGCTACTCTTATCTCAAATAGTTTTTTTCTTCCCCTAATAGTCATCAAATGTTTAAAATGTATTCAGAACACATTATGGCTTATAAATTCCATGATTCCTTCAGATGCTGCTGTTAATATTCCAGTTTTACAAATGAGGAAACCGATCCTGTGAGCATCTCAAAATCACATGGCTAGCATGTGCCAGAGTCATCGCGTAACCTCCGCATCTTTTTTTTTAAAAAGATTTTATTTATTTATTTGACAGAAAGAGAGAGAGATCACAAGTACGCAGAGAGGCAGGAGGAGAGAGAGGAAGAAGCAGAGAGAGCCCTACTTGGGGCTTGATCCCAAGACCCTGAGATCATAACCCGAGCCAAAGGCAGAGGCTTAACGCACTGAGCCACCCAGGCGCCCCACCTCTGCATCTTGAATCCTCTTGCTTTTTCTTTTCTTTTCTTTTCTTTTTTTATGATCAAGAGTGTTTGAATTTGTGTGAGAGTTTTCTTTTTTCCTCTTTTTAAAGTTTTTATTTAAATTCCAGTTAGTTAATATACAGTGTAATATTAGTTTCAGGTATACAATACATTGATTCCACACTTCCATACATTACCTGGTACTCGTCATGACAAGTGCGCCCCTCAATACCCATCACCCCTTTCACCCACCCCCCAACCCATCCTCCCTCTGGTAACCGTCAGTTTGTTCCCTATAGTTAAAAGTCTGTTTCTTGGTTTGCTCTCCCTGCCCCTCATTTCCCCCCTTTGCTTGTTTTGTTACTTAAATTTCACATTTGAATGAAATCATATGGTATTTGTTTTTCTCTGACTTATTTCACTTAGCATTTTACTTTTTTGCTCCATCCATGTCACTGCAATGGCAAGATTTCATTCTTTTCTATGGCTGAGTAATATTCCATTGCATGTACATCCCACATCTTCTTTATCCATTCCTCAGTTGATGGACACTTGGGCTATTTCTGTAATTTGGCTATTGTAGATAATGCTGCTCCAGACAGTGGGGTGTATGTATCCTTTTAAATTGGTATTTTTGTATTCTTTGGATAAATACCTAGTAGTACAATTGCTGGATTATAGGGTAGTTCTCTTTTTAATTTTTTGAGGAAAATGTGAAAGTTTTACTTTGTCCTTACTGATTTGGTTGCCTTTTATTTCTTTTTGTTGTCTGATTGCTGTGGCTAGGACTTCCATTATTATGTTGGATAAAAGTGGTAAGAGAGGACATTCTTGTCATATTCCTTATTGTAGAGGAAAAGTTCTTAGTTTTTCCGCATTGAGGATGATATTAGCTGTGATTTTGTCATATATGGCCTTTATTATGTTGAGGTATATTCCTCTAAACCTACTTTGTTGAGGTTTTTATAATGAATGAATGTTGTACTTTGTCAGATGCTTTTCTCTACCTCTATTGAAATGATCACGTGAAATGATCACATCTTTTCCTTTCTTTTATTAATGTGATGTATCACATTGATTGATTTGTAAATATCAAAACACCTTTGTAGCCCAGGAATAAATCCCACTTGATTGTGGTGAATGATCTTTTTAATGTGTTGTTGGATTCAGTTTGCTAATATTTTGTTGAGGATTTTTAGTTATGTTCATCAGAGATACTGGCCTGTAGCTCTCTTTTTTTGTGGCGTCTTTATCTAGTTTTGGTATCAAGGCAATGGGGACGTCATAAGATCAACTTGGAAGTTTTCCTTCCTTTTCTATTTTTTGGAGTAACTTGGGAATAGTTAATAACTCATCAGATATTTGGTAGAATTTTCCTGTGAAACCATCTGGTTCTGGACTTTTGTTTTTGGGAGTGTTTTGATTATTGATTCAATTTCTTTTTGGTTATCAGTCTTTTCAAATTTTCTATTTCTTCCTTTTTCTCTTTTGGAAGTATATATGTTTCTGCAATTTGTCCATTTCCTCTACGTTGTCCAATTTGTTGGCATCTAGTTTTTATAATATTCCTTTATAATTCTTTGTATTTCTGTGGTATTGGTTGTTTTTTCTCCTCTCTCATTTGTGATCTTATTTATTTGGATCCTTTCTCTCTTCCTTTTGATAAGTTAATTTTATTATTTTTTTCTGGTTTTTCTGATCTGTTCTATTATTTTTTTAGTTTCCATATCATTTATTTCTGCTCTAACCTTTCTTATTTCCTTCCTTCTGCTGGCTTTAGGCTTTGTTGGTTCTTTTTTCTAGATCCTTTAAGTGTGGGTTAGGTTGTTTATTTGAGATTTCTCTTGCTTCTTGAGGTGGGGCTATGAACTTCCTCTTAAAATTGCTTTTGCTGCATCCTAAAGGTTTTGGACCATTGTGTTTTCATGTATTTTTAAAATTTCTTCTTTTATTTTCTGGTGACCCATTTATTGTTTAGTAGCATGTTATTTAACCTCCAGGTATTTGTAGTCTTTCTAGATTTTTTCTGGTGCTAGACTTCTAGTTTCATAGCATTGTGGTCAGAAAAGGTAAATGGCATGACACCAGTGTTCTTGAATTTGTTGAGGCCTACTTTGTGGCCTAATGTGTGGTCTGTTCTGGAGAATGCTCCATATGCACTTGAAAAGAATGTGTATTCTGCTGTTTTAGGATGGAATGTTCTGTAAATATCTGTTAAGTACGTTTGGTCCAGTATGGCATTCATAGCCATTGTTTTCTTATTGATTTTCTGTTTAGATGGTGGTCATTGATGTAAGCGGGGTGTTAAAGTCCCTTACTATTATTGTATTATTATTGACTAGTTCCTTTATGTTTTTTTAGTGATTGTTTTATATATTTATGTGCTCCCATGTTAGGTACATAAATATTTACACATGTTATATCTCCCTTTTGGATTGTCCCCTTTATTATTATATAGTGTCCTTCTTTGTCTCTTTTTCCAGTCTTTGTTTTAAAGTTTATTTTGTCCAGTGGAGTATTAGTACTCTGGGTTTCTTTTGACATCCATTTGCATGATTAGTGTTTCTCTCTTCTCTCACTTTCAATCTGCAGGTGTCTTTAGGTCTGAATTGAGTCTCTTGTAGGCAACATATACAAGGGTCTTTTTTTTTTTAATCCATTCTGATACCCTTTGTTTTTTTTATTGGATCATTTTGTCAATTTACCTTCACAGTAATTATTAATAGATATGTATTTATTGCCATTTTGTTGTTTCTGGAGATTTTCTCCAATCCTTTCTTGTCTTTCTTTCTTTTATGTTTTGCTGATTTTCTTTAGTGGTATATATGCATTCCTTTCTCTTTATTCTTTGCATGTTTATTAGTGGTTTTTGATCTGTGATGTTTAAGTTTGAACCCATTCTTTTCTTCTCTCCTTCTCTCATTTTAGGTATATGTGATTATATTTTACATCCTTTTTTGTGGGTTCTTTGATCTTTTACAGAATAATTTGTTTTTACTGCTTTTGTGTTTCTTACCTTTATACTGTCACTTTTCATTTTCCTTTCCACTTACAGAGTCCCCTTAAATATCTTGCAGGGTTGGTTTAGTGGTCACAAACTCCTTTAGTTTTTGTTTGTCTGGGATACTCTTTACCTCACCTTCTATTCTGAATGATAGCCTCGCTGGATAGAGTATTCTTGCCTGCAGATTTATCCCATTCAGCATTTTTGAATATATCATGCCACTGCCTTCTGACTTGCAAAATTTCCATTGTAAAATCAGCTGATAGTCTTACGGTTTTCCCTTGTAAGTTAATGACTTCTTTTGTCTTGTTTCTTTTAAAAGTTTTTCTTTATCACTATATTTTGCAACTTTACAACATGTCTTAGTATGGGCCTGCTTTTGTTGATTTTGATGGGAGTTCTCTGTGCTTCCTAGATCTGGATGTCTGTTTCCTTACCCAGATTAGAGAGGTTTTCAGCTATTATTTCTTCAAGTAAATTTTCTGCCTCTTTTCTTTTTTTTTTTAATTTTTAAATTTTTATTTTTTTATAAACGTATAATGTATTTTTAGCCCCAGGGGTACAGGTCTGTGAATCGCCAGGTTTACACACTTACAGCACTCATCACAGCACACACACCCCCAATGTCCATAACGACCACCACCCTCTCCCGTCCCCCCTCCCCCCAGCAACCCTCAGTTTGTTCTGCGAGATTAAGAGTCTCTTATGGTTTGTCTCCCTCCCAATCCCATCTTGTTTCATTTATTCTTTTCCTGCTCCCCAAACCCCCCACGTTGCATCTCCACTTCCTCATATCAGGGAGATCATATGATAGCTGTCTTTTTCCGATTGACTTATTTCGCTCAGCATAATACCCTCTAGTTCCATCCACGTCATCGCAAATTTCTGCCCCTTTTCTTTCTCTTCTTCTTCTGGGACTCCTGTAATACGAATATTATTATATTCGATAGAGTCACTGAGTTCCTCAAGTCTGTTCTCATTTTGCATAATTCTTCTTTCTCTCTTTTGTTCAACTTTATTGCTTTCCACCATTTTGGCTTCTAGATCATTAATTCATTACTCTTCTTCCATCCTCATGTTCTTTGCATCAGGAATGTTTCTAATCTTGTTTATTGCACTCTTCATCTCTGACTGATTCTTTTTTAAGTCTTTTATTTCTGTGCTAAGGGTCTCACTTATGTCTTCCATTCTTTTCTCAAGTCCAGGGAGTGTCCTTTTGATCATTTCTTTAAATTCTCCATCAGGCATTTATGTAGATCTTTGGCTGTGGCCTTATCGTGTTCTTTCATTTGGGATAAATTCCTCTGTCTTCTCATTTTGTCTAAGACTCTGCCTGCTTCTCTGTGTTAGAAAAGCCAGTTATGTGTCCTGCTCCTGAAAGTAATGGTCTTATGAAGAAGAGGTCACATAGTGCCCAGGGCCTGGCACTTCCGGGAGTATCTCCAGTATGTGCTCCATGAGCTGTTGTGTTTTGTCTGCTCTGTTTTTCAGGCCCTCATCTTCAGAGGCTCACCTTGCCTGCTGTGGTCAGTATTTGGTCCTTGGCCTAAAAGTGATGACTTTTAACTAGGTGTGTGCTGGTGTGCTTGTGAAATGAAATTTGTTACCACCTTCCTGGGAACCGAGGCCCTGCAAAACTCTGCTCCGGAAACATGATATGGGCAGGGCTTCGTGCTGGCCTTCTGGGGAAAGGGCCTGCCTTGCATGACTGAGAAAGGCAATTCACCAGAGTGCAGGAGGGCGGGGGGTAGTGTAAGCAAGTTAGGCAGCCAGCATTGGTGCTGAGATGCTTCCCACTGGTGAGTCTGTGTTTAAGCTGAGGGGTGGCAGAGGGAAAATGACACAAGCCAGCTCCTTTGTTGCTGGAGACATGTCTCAGTGAACACTGCCTCTCAGGGCCATGCTCTTAGAAGAGCAAAGAATCTCCCCACTGTGTGCCCTAGGTGCTATTCAGATCACTGTTTTCATGTTGTATGCTCCTGGGTTGTTTGCCTGCTTTCTTTCCAGGAACAGCACAGTGCCCTCTGAGCTCTATCTCAGCCAAGCCCACTGACCTTTAAAATTCCAGGTTTTAAGCCCGGCTGGTTTTAAGAACTCACGAAATTCAACCCCTTTCATTTTCCAAGCCAGTGGCTGTGGGGAAACTTTCTCTTTGTGCATTCCTCTGTGTGCTCCTCTCTCTTGCCTTTCTCTGTGACTATGGCTCCCTCCTCTCCGCAGTAGTCATGATCTGTATCTGCCCTAAACCATGTCTCTGCACTTCCTACCTTATTCATAATATGGCCTCTTCTCTTCCTTTAGTTGTGGAGTTTGTTCTTTCAGTCTTCAGTCAATTTCTGGGGTGTTTAGGATGATTTGATAGTTTCTAATATTTGTGGGATGAGGCAGTGGTAGGGTCCTCCTACTCCACCACCATCTTCCTGTGTCAGGGATTTTTTTCAATTTATGTATTATAGGTTTATGATGAGTTATAGTCAAGAAACATACCATTGTTGGCCTCACAGGCCCATCAAAATGCTTACTTGTTTTTGGAGTGGGAAGTTATTCCATACATTGATATTAGTCCCAGATTTGGTTCCTACCTGATTTTTATATGTCCAAGGAAAAGTGAAATAAGGAATTGAGAAGTTTAGGAAAAGGGAGTAAGTACTTTAGGGCATTTATGGTATCAGAGAAGTTAATTAACACTGTGAACCTAGCTACCTGTTTTTCCTGAGGACCATCTGTGGGATTTGGGGATTTCTCTGAGTTTTCCCGGTTGATCTAAAGCATTGCAGAAGAGGAGAAAGTGACACGGGCAAAAGAAAGAGAAGGAGTAAACTGACATGACAAACAGAGTGATATTGGAGAAGATGATGAACAAAAGGTGCATATGGAGAGGAGCTGTCCTGAAGTACCAGAGCGCTTGCTGGATCTCTGGCAAGCACCTGTTCTGTCAATTATTCCCTCCTGCTCCAGTGAGGAGGGAGAGAATTCATCACTAGCTTCTTTTCTTCTTCTTCTACACTTCTCTCTAGGGTTGGGAAAGGTGAGCAATTTGTTGCAAATGCATGATGAATTTCATTAAGTATTCACAACTGCTGTTAAAATCACTGGAGATCTGCAAAATAGAAACCCAACATGCCCAGAACTGGTTTGACACACAGAGCAAAGATGTGAAATTTGCCAGAAATTAAAAGCTATGCTGGTAGATTCAGGTCCTTTATGATTCACTTTTTTTTTTTTCCTGAGCTGAACATGATTTTATTGAAATAATGACAGTTACATGTTTTATTAATGTACTTTTTAGACAGGCTTTATAACATGATCTCATCATAAAATCCTGGAAGGTAATGGATTTATCATTCAATGAGTTAATGCAGTAGAGAGTGCTTTGTAGCCTGGGAAGTGCTAAATAAATACTCGTTATTGAAGTTATAATCCACATGGCATTTTCTCTTATAGATTTTTAAAATTTTAGAACAATTTTAGATTTATAGAAAAGTTACAAAGTAGTACAAAAGTTTCCACATATCTCACATCTAGCTTCCCCAATATTAATATTTTAAAGTGATATGGCACAATTATTATAACAAATGAATCAATATAATACATTATTTAAAGTCTATATTTTATTCAGATTTCCTTAGTTTTTACTTAAGGTCCTTTTTCTCTTCTCTGGTATCATCCATCATACCACTTTGCATTTAATGCTTAGGATCCTCTGGGCAGTGGTAGTTGCTCAGACTTTTCTTGCTTGTGATGACTTTGACAGTTTTGAGGAGTATTGGTCAGGTGTTTTATACAATGTCTCTCATTGGAGATTGGTCTAGTGTTTTCATAATATTAGACTGGGGTTTTGAGTTTTTAAGAGCATGATCACAGAGGTAAAGTGCGATTTCATCACAACATATCAAGAGTACATACTATCAGGGTGCCTGGGTGGCTCAGTGGGTTAAAGCCTCTGCCTTCGGCTTAGGTCATGAAACCAGGGTCCTGGGATCTAGTCCCGCATGGAACTCTCTGCTCAGCGGGGAGCCTGCTTCCTCCTCTCTCTCTGCCTGCCTCTCTGCCTACTTATGATCTCTGTCTGTCAAATAAATAAATAAGTAAAATCTTAAAAAAAAAAAAGTACATACTATCAACGTGACTTACCACTCTCAACACTTACTTACTTTGATTATCAGGCCGAAGCTGTGTTTGTCAGTTTCACTACTGCAAAGTTACTCTTTTCCTCTTTTTTTTTCTTTTTAAATACTGAACTCTTTGGTGGAAAGTCAATATGTGTAGCCCACAGTCAAAGAGTAAGAAATTATGTTTTACCTCCTTTAGGGTGGAGTATCTACATAAATTATTTGAAAATCTTCTGCTTAGGAGATTTGTCTTTCTCTCCCATTTTGTTTATTTATTCAATCATATGCTTATATCTGTATGGAATTGTAAATATTTTTTACTTTGCATTATAGTCCAATACTACTTTATTTTATTCAAATTATTCCAGCTTTGGCCATTGGGGGCCATTTAGGTTGGCTCTTAAGTCCCTTGACATACCCCCATCATTGTGAGTGTGGGTGTTTTTGTTTTATTGTTTTGTTTGGCATTTCCTTACCTTCTGGAACCTCAAGATTCACCAAACTCATCTTGCAGATATTCTGCCCCAATACTGAGATCAACCATTTCTTCAAGGGGCCTTGGTTGCTTTCATTGAAGAATGGTTTTAGAAACCAACATCTGAGTGATAAATGTGATTTTTGCTACTGAAGTGTCATTTTTCTGGGTCTTCCCAGCTGACAAAGCAAAGGAATGTAAGTGTATATACATGTATATATATATTAACCTGTGTATATACGCATATCTATAAATATTTTACAGGTAACCATCAGCATGCACACTAACACACACATAAGTTCTTATTGGTGTCTTCAACTGCAGTCCATCATCACATGGGCCAACTCCCGCTCCTGCTTATATGAAACAGCCCATTCCAAAATGAGAAACCTGACTCCCAGCATTGCTATTTATTTACTTAATTGTTTTATTATAGATTTCCACATTTATTGTTAGTATGCTTCTTGTGTCCAAGAAGCAAACATCAAGATAGAATTAGACATTCACAGATTTGTTAGGAGATATACCTGGCTAGGAACAAGGAAAGAGCAGAAGTAGGTAGGGAAAGGTCTTAGACTATGAGACAGATGTCACACTTGTGAAATAAGAAAGAGAAGGAAGGAAGGAAAGAAGGGAGGGGGTAGTAAAGAAAGGTAAGAGAGAAGAATGTACTGGGAGGGCCTCACACTGTGGTACGGTTCTGAGAAAATCTTTACCAAGACACTGAGGAATCCCAGAGTAATTATTTCCCATTAGAGGAGATCCATGCAGGGAAGAAATGGCTGGCTCTGTCCCCACTGTGTCCTGTCATTGACCAGGAGCAGTTCAGAGGTAGTGTGGATTTGTTATAAACATTGCAACAGATGTCAGGGTTCAGCAGCTGGGGACTGCCATCAAATGATTCAGTTCATTGCAGGATATCTAAGCCACACACTTCCATGGCCATTATAATACTCTGTTACTTTATTGATCTATTTTGTGCTAGATTGTGTCCTCCCAAAATTCCAGTGTTGAGGTCCTAACCCTCAACAGAAATAATTAAATAATTAAGGTAAAATGAGGTCATAAGAATGGGCCCAATTCCAATATGACTCATGACCTTTTAAGAAGAGGAAATTAGGATATAGGCACCCATAGAGGGAAGACCACGTGAAGACACTGGGAAGATGGCCACTAAGCTGGCCAAACAGAAGAGCCTCAGAAAAAACCAACTCTGCAACATCTTGAACTTAGATATAGCTTCAGAACTGTGAGAAAATTTCTGTTGTTTAAGACGTCCAGTTTGAGATACTTTGTTATGGCAGCTTTAGCAAACTAATACCAGATCCTAACATTGAAGTCTTTAGTTTAAAAAAATCCATCTCACACATATTTAAATATTTAAAAGGAAAATGCTATGATGTCTGGAAGTCGTTCTGGCACACTCCAGCCAACAAAACAAAACAAAACAGGGGCGCCTGGGTGGCTCAGTGGGTTAAAGCCTCTGCCTTCGGCTCAGGTCATGATCTCAGGGTCCTGGGATAAGGCCCCGCATTGGTCTCTCTGCTCAGTGGGGAGCCTCCTTCCTCCTCTCCTCTCCTCTGTCTGCCTCTCTGCTTACTTGTGATCTCTTTCTGTCAAATAAATAAATAAAATGTTAAAAAAAACAAAACAAAAGGAGTGTAGATGATAAAGAATGCCAAACTGATTACTGTGGAAACTGTTTTGAGTCCATGGAAATTCATTTTCTGTTTTCTCTACTTTAGTATATGATTGAAAATTGACATAATAAATAGTTTCAAAATTTAACTAATTCATTATTATTAATTATTGATGGATCTACTGGGCACAGCATGCCAGGATATGTATGGATTTTAAAATGTTAAATTTAGTAAACCACAACAGCAATGACTACCCACTCATAGTCAGGAGTTCTACAATATACTAATTATGTAAGCTGTTCTAATGATTATAAGACAGGCCAATAAAGTAACTATTATTGGCATTAATTTACACACTTACAGTTTAGTTTGGACTTAAATAATAGCCTACCTGTTTTAAAAGCCAGTGTTATTTCTGCCATAACTTTCTATTATGCCACTGTCTCACGTAATAAGAACTGCTTTTACTGATTATATGTCAAGTATTTTTTATACCAGGAAGGAGTGCCAAATTTGAAAAAAAAAACTTTTTATGCCTCTATTGATATAGTCATATGGTTATTCTGTTTTTTCTATTACTGTGATAAAATTGACTTTTAATAACTTTATTTGGATATAAGTGACACAAAATTAACTGCACTTATTTAAAATTCATAATTTTTTACATTTTAATGTATGTATGCACCTGTGAAACAGACACCACAATCAAGATGATTACTATTTCTACCAGCCTTCAAAAGCTTCTTCATGCTCTTTTATAATCCCTTACTCTGGCCTGCCCTCTTCAAAGCCTCACAACCAGTAATCTATCTCATGTCACAGTTAAGTTACCTTATATTTTTTAGAGTACTGGTCAGCCAGCCGTGGCCTCTGGATCCAAATCTGGTCCAACCATTTTATTGGAATACAGACACATTTGTTTCCCTGTTGTGTTTTAGAGAATAATAGCCAAAGTTCTTGCAATTTGTAAGTCTACCCTGGTTTTATATTTTCTGCTGAGTCCCCTTGTAGTTTCTCTGGGAAGATAAAAGTCCTAATGATCCAGAGAGGGCTATCAGGATAACTACGATCCCCTCTAGTACATCCTGAGTATCTTTGCAGTTTTGCACATGCGTGGCCATCATGTTTGCTTGAAATCCGTGGGCATATATCAAGGGCCACCAATATCTCATTTCGTGAGCCCGGGTAAGGTCTGGCCAACCATGCAAGCTGCTGCCTGTATCAACCAGACCTGCAGCCTCATGCTAACTATGTTTTAAGTAACCCCGTTGTTTGCCACCAGGATTGCTGCTGTTGTGGACAATGGCCAGGACTTTGGGAATTTTTTACCCTCTGATCCAGATTAAGTCAGTGCTCTCTCGCGGAGAAGTTGCTCCTTCCTGCTTTGCCAGGGTGGTGGGGTAGGTGTGAGGCAGATGAAATGAGTCCCCAGCGAAAGCTCCATCAAGTCCCAGTGTTCTTACCTCGGGTGTGGTTGTTGTTCTTGAATCATTTTTTCTCTGCTTATTTATATGCCTCTGCTTAATCTCTAGACTGTAAAGTAGTTGTTTTGGTCATTTTTATCTAGTGGTAGTGTTGCTTTCTGCAGAGTGGTTTTGCTGAGCTCTTACATACCACAGTTCTGGAAGCCCTGCCTCCTTGACACCCTCTTGTAAGAGGTGTTCTCATTGGCCCTGTTACTCCCTTCTTCTCCTCACTAATTCCCACCTTCTAAGAGCTGTCCGCTGTCACTATAAGTTTTCTTTGGCACACGTAAAAAACGTACTTATTGTTATGTGACCTTCATGCGACCTTCCTTACTATGTTTATAGATTATTTTATTCATTTAACAGATCCTTTCTTTGTATTTATGCTTGGCCTGTCAAGGTGTGAAGAGCTCTGGGTTAGGAGAGATGCTGCAAATTCACTGGTCTTTGCTCTCCTGAAATTCACCTTTGTGTTTATAGATATAAAGTACATACATAATAAATAGATAAAACTGTATGTACGTGAACATTATTAGTGCTTTTAAGCAACTTTCAAATGATTGCTCCCTCTTTACATCCCACCAGTTGAAGGCTTTTATTATCTTAATTTCAAACTTGATATCTGAATTACTGGTCTGGGAGAAAAGAACTCAAACATAATTTTAACATTTCTGTTCAGATTGGCTGATATTTCTGTTTCTTACTCTGTCTGCGTGTTTCATGAACAAGGAGATGGATTGACACAAGTACCAGGTTCTGGTTTTCTCTCACCTACTGTTGGAGGTTAGGGATAAGCCTTACCATGATCAAAGAGGTTTTCTTACTACAAGTGTATTAGGGCCCTTGACACTGAAGCCTGTTTAAAAGTTAGAGTCTAGGATCCTTACTTTTCACACTGAGGTTTTATCACACTAAACCAGGAGATTTACATATTATATGATTATGGCAGCATATGAGAGCCACAGTGTATTACAGACCCCCATCCTGACCTTAGTTTTTTTTTTTTTTTAAGATTATATTTATTTATTTGAGAAAGAGACAGAAATAGTGACAAAGAGCATGAGTGGGGAGGGGAGGGAGAAATAGGCTCCCTGCTTAGCAAGGAGCCTAATGTGGGTCTTGATCCTAGGATACTGGGATCATGACCTGAGCTGAAGGCAAATGCTAACTGACTGAGGCATCCAGGTGCCCCTCTGACCTTAGGTTCTAAGAAACATTTTTATTTTATTTTATTATCATTATTTTTTATATTCTTTTTTTAAATTTCATTTCTTTTCAGCGTAACAGAATTCATAGTTTTTGCACCACACCCAGTGCTCCATGCAATGCGTGCCCTCTATAATACCCACCACCTGGCTCCCCCAACCTCCCACCCCCTACCTCTTCAAAACCCTCAGGTTATTTTTCAGAGTCCGTAGTCTCTCATGGTTCATCTCCCCCTCCAATTTCCCTCAACTCCCTTCTCCTCTCCACCTCCCCATGTCCTCCGTGTTATTTGTTATGCTCCACAAATAAGTGAAACCATATGATAATTGACTCTCTCTGTTTGATTTATTTCACTCAGCATAATCTCTCCCAGTCCCGTCCATGTTGCTACAAAAGTCGAGTATTCATCCTTTCTGATGGAGGCATAATACTCTATAGTGTATATGGACCACATCTTCCTTATCCATTCGTCTGTTGAAGGGCATCTTGGTTCTTTCCACAGTTTGGCGACCGTGGCCATTGTTGCTATAAACATTGGGGTACAGATGGCCCTTCTTTTCACCATATCTGTATCTTTGAGGTAAATACCCAGTAGCGCAATTGCAGGGTCATAGGGAAGCTCTATTTTTAACTTCTTGAAGAAACATTTTTTTTTAAGATTTTACTTATTTATTTGAGAGAAATTACAAGTAGGCAGAGAGAGGGAGAAGCAGGCTCCCTGCTGAGCAGAGAGCCCAATGCAGGGCTCGATCCCAGGACCCTGAGATCATGACCTGAGCCGAAGGCAGAGGCTTAACCGGCTGAGCCACCCAGGCGTCCCTCTAAGAAACATTTTTAAAAAGGCAAGAAGAAAATCAGTTTACTTTCAGATAGGAAAAACAAGTATCTAAACAAGTATGCAGATAGTGAGTTATTGTTTAGGGCTGGACATTAACAGAAGCAGATATGAACAATGGCATGTGCTAGGGGAACATCCTGGGACTTTGCGTGGTATCCCTCATAGCCAAAGAAGGGGAGATACTGAACTCTTCCAAACACAGAGATTTCTTTATACATTTGACTTCTGAAGGGCAGTGATAATTTTGACAATACATGCCACTTCATGATAGGTATCAAAATTTTTAGATGTTTATGAATAAATAGAAGCAGATGAACTCATTTCTCCTAGAATATAGATACATCTTCTTCAAAAGATGAATATACACTGTGTTAATACCCCATTCAGCAGAGAACTGAAGTAAAACAAGTATTTATCTTCCATGAAAATGATGAAACCTGATACATGAAGTATAAAAGCAAATTTCAGAAAAATAATACATATTTTAAAACCAGACCATTGTTAACAGATGAAAGTGTGCTATTTACATCCACATTTCCCACCATTTTCACCTTCTTGTTTGTGTCACGTACTGTTAGCAGTGCTTTTTTTTTCCCATCTTATTAAAAAGTGGATGAAGTCGCCACCTCACTCTGGTATTATTAACACATATAGATATACTTGTCCTTATGTGCTCATGCATAAGTATGCTCTGAGTAAATAAGGAGAGACTCTGTGAGTCTATAAGTAAATTATATTCAGATAAATAGGACATGAAAGGAAATATTTCAGAGGATTTTACTATCTCACTCATAGCCAGAGAAATATTGTATTTCTCAATTAAAGAATTATTATTAGGTTTTAAAAGCAGCCACAACAGAATTGCCAAATCTAAATTAATTAACAGTAATTCTGTATTGTCATGAAATAAACAGTAAATATTTCAAAATCCCCAAATGTATCATTTCCCCCCCCCTTTAAATAGACTTTCTTTTTAGAGTAGTTTTAGGTTCATAGAGAACAGCCTCCCTACTATCAACGGCCTGTAACAGCTGGTGGACATGTACTGATGCATCGCTCCCCAGAGTCCATCGTGTACATGAGGGGTCACTCTTGGTGTGGTACATTCTCTGGGTTTTGATGAATGTATAATGACATGTATCTGTTACTCTAATATCATACAGAATAGTTCCTTTTCCTCAAAAAGTCCCTTTGCTCCCGTTTATCCCTCTGTCTCCGCTAACCCGATAACCACTGATTTTTTGTTGTTTTTTAGTTTGTCTTTTCTCAAATGTCATGTGGTTGGAAACATACAGTATGTAGTCTTTTCAGACTGGCTTTAACAGTTTGTAATATGTTTTTAAGGTTTCTTCATTTCTTTTCATGGCTTGGGAGCTCATTTCTTTTTAGTGCCATATAATATCCCATTGCTTGGATATAACTGTTCATGCTTTCATCTCCTGAAAGACATCTTTATTGCTTCCAAGTTTTGGCAATTATAAATCTGTTATAAACCATATGCAGGGTATAAGTTTTGTGTGGACATGTTTTTAGTTCATTCAGGTAAGTACCACGGAGTATGATTGTTGGATTGTACATAAGATTATGTTTAGTTTTAAGAAACTGACTGTCTTCCAAAGTGGCTGTACCATTTTGTATTCCCACCAGAATGAATGAGAGTTCCTGCTGTTCCACCTCCTCATTAGCATTTGGTGTCAGGTTTTGGATTTTGGCGGTTCTAATAGGTCTGTAATAGTATCTTACTGTAGTTTATATTTGCAATTCCCTGGTGGCATATGATGTTGAACATTTGGTATAGGCTTATGTCTTGTCTGTATGTCTTCTTGCTGAGGTGTCTGTTAAGTTTTCTGCCTGTATTTGAACTGAGTTGTTCACTTTTTAGTGTTGTGTTTTAAGAGTTCTATGTATATTTTGAATAGCAGTCCTTCCTTACATGTCTTTTGCAAATATTTTCTCCCAGTCTATAGCTTGTCTTTTTATTCTCTTGATATTTTTGATTTCGATGAAGTCCAGTTTATCAATTACTTCTTTCATGGATCATGACTTGGCATCATATTTAAAAGTCATCATTATACCCTAAGTCCTCTAGATTTTCTTTATGTGATCTTCTACGAGTTTTATAGTTTTCCATTTTCCATTTATGTTTCATTCATTTTGAGTTCATTTTTGTGAAGGATATATCTATGTCTAGATTTTAGGTTTTTTTTTTTGTTATTGTTCTTATTATTTTCTATGTGGATATTCAGTTGTTTCAGAACTGTTTGTTGAAAAAGTTATCTTTTCTCCATTGCACTGCCTTGCTCCTCCATTAAAGATCATTTGGATTTAACTATGTGTGTCTATTTCTGGGCTCTCCTTTCCATTCCACTGATCCGTTTGCTTCCTCTTTCACCAATACCACACTACCCTGATTTCTATAGCTTTTTTTTTTTTTCATTTCCCCTACTCTAGGTTTATTTATTTATTTATTTATTTTTTATTTCATTTCTTTTCAGCGTAACAGAATTCATAGTTTTACAACACACCCAGTGCTCCATGCAATGCGTGCCCTCCATAATACCCACCACCTGGCTCCCCCAACCTCCCACCCCCCGCCCCTTCTATAGCTTAATAGTAAGTCTGGGAGTCAGGTAATGTCAGTTCTCTCTCTCTCTTTATTTTTTTAAAAATTAATTTATTTGACAGAGAGAGAGAGAGAGAGAGAGAAAGAATAAGCAGGGGGAGGGGCAAAGAGAGAGGGAGAAGCAGACTCCACTCTTAGCAGGAAGCCCAATACAAGGCTTGATCCTAGGACCCCAGGATCATGACCTGAGCCAAAGGCCAGGGCTTAACTGACTAAGCCACCCAGGCACTCCTCTGTTCTCTCTTTAAATATTGTGTTGGCTATTCCAGGTCTTTTGCCTTTCTATACAAACTTGAGGATCAGTTTGTCAGTATTCACAGAAATGCTTGTTGGGAGTTTGATTGTATCAATTGTACCTTTTTTTTAAACTCTTTATCAGGATCCAAATAAGGTTCAAGTACTGAAAGGCACTTAAATATTTTCTTAAATATTTTATTTATTTACTTATTTGATAGATAGAGGGCTAGACAGAAAGAGAGAGAGAGAGATTGAGTGGGAGGAGTAGAGCAGAGGGTGAGAGAGAAGCAGACTCTCTGGTGATCAGGGAGCCCTGACATAGGGCTTGATTCTAGGACCCCGGGATCATGACCTGAGCCAAAGGCAGAAGTTTAACCAAATGAGCCACCCGGGCGGCCCTGTTTAGATATTTTAAAGTATCTTTTAACAGATTACAAAAACAGAATTAGTAATTCTGTTTCCCATGTTTCTTTCCATGCAATGTATTAATAGAAGTAACATATTAATTATTCTGTAGAGTTTTCCACAGCTCCGATTTGAATGGTGTATGTTTCTGGTAATATTTAGCATGTTTCCCTGTTGTCTGTGTTTCTTATAAATTGGAAGTTAGATATACAGGTGTGATCTAATTCAAGCTAGAATTTTTTGGTAAAATTGCTTTATGGATGGCCTTCTGTGCTTCCATCAAAATGTACCCAATCTCATTTACAGTCTCTCTGGTGTTAGCAGCCATTTGCAAAATAGTGATATTCTCCTTCTATTCCCTTTTCAAATATAGCTGGAATACTTCTTAAAAAAGAAATTTTCCTTTGTCAGCTATTTGGTTAATCAAGAGTGTGGTTTATATAGAAAAAGCTTGAGATGGAGTTGGTTTCTTCCTTAGCCTTCTTCAAAGTTTATCGATAGTTCATTACTAGTTATGAAAATGTCTTTAACTTCATTAAAGGATATTATGAATAATCTATGTCAATAGATTTTAGAATTCAGTGATAAGAGTTTTAGAAAATTTCCTAGAAAAATACGGTGTATAAAATGGAAACCAGAAAAAAAAAGGAAATATGAATGTATATTAATGGTTAAAGACATTAAAACCTGGGATTCCTGGGGGGCTTAGTTGGTGGAGTGTCCTGTTCTTAATTTTGGCTCAGGTTATGATCTCAGGGTGGTGAGAGCTCCATGACAGGCTCCCTGCTGAGTGTGGAGCCTGCTTAAGATTCTCTCCCTCTCCCTGCCCTGCCCCTGCTCACACACTCTCGCTCTCTCTCTCTCAAAAAAAGACACTAAAATCCTACAAAGAAATCTTTAATGAAAATTCTTTAGTCCTACTTAGTTTCATCAGTGAGTTTCTAAAGGACATTTGATAAAGAAATACTGCAATTTCTCTGCCAATTACTCCATTACAGAGAAAAGGAGGAAATGTTTCTCAAATTATTTTATGGTTGTAGTATATCCTTAATACCAAAACTTGACAGAAATAGTATAAGAAAGGAAAAATACAGACAAATATATTACGTGAGGTGAACACAAAATTCTAAATAAATTATTTGTATATCAAATTCGGTGATTATAAATAGCACGGTACATCATGAACAGGTGAGGTTTATTCCAGGAATGCAAAGTTGATTTGATATTCTTATATCCCTAAGTATAGTTTAAACATTAACAGAATAAGTAAGAAGTATCAGATTGCCACCTAAATAGATACAGTAACAGTCACTTGATAATTCCATATTCCTGTGTTTAGAACATTTAGCATACTGTCAATGAAAGGGAACTTCCTTAATATGATAACATCTATAATGATGTAATGATTTCATTCTGAGAAGACAGTAAAACAAGAGTTCTGCTATTATCACTTTAATCAAGAGTAGTAGAGAGCTCCCCCCAGTTCAGTAATGCAGATGCTGAAGTGAACAGAATAAGGAAAATGAAACCAGTCATTAGTCATTGTAAACATAAATATATACACAAGTATTATTTCAAAAATCCAAGCACAGGAAATTAGAATATGCTGATAACTAACTATGTATAAAATTAATATTAAATTATATTTGATACTTTATTAACCCATAGAGAAAGTGAATAAACACTTTTTCTAAGGTCTGTCTTTGCATATTTAATATAGTAGAATATATATGGGTTTTTATTTTTAACTCAAAACCAGGCAATAGTAAGTACTCTCTGTATCTCAAATGATTTTATCGTATTTTATTTACCGGATACAGGAATACAATTCCTTCTAAGGATTACAATTAAATTTTATGTATACCAGAAATGACCTGCCATGAGCAGAGCTAGAAATGTTGAAAATTAGTGCAACGTGGTACGTGGATAAAGAACAAATAACGTTTTGTCTATCTTCAAGAATGTTTCTTGCTTCTGAAATTAAACCCAGCAGGTAGGAAGATTTTAAACAGACTTCAAAGTGTTGAACATCTGCTCACCCTCGCACAATCTAAAGCAAGGAACACATAACATTGTGAAATTCATACAATCTAGTTAGAATCATTACACAGTTAAGATTTTTTGGGGAAACATGTCTCAGACCAAAATGTTTTCATGTTCAAGTTGTGAAATAGTACTAAACTGTCCCAAGCAGCTCTTCCATTTTGTTAAAAATGTTGAATATCTTTCACTGATGTAGGTTTATATCATTTCCTAAAATTTCTCAAAATGAAGTATAAAATTGATAAACTCTAGGGTTAATTATTTTTGAATAAGATGAAAATGTAGATTTTAGCTTTAAGATGAGGTTGCTTCATTTTCTTCTTTTATACCCATGTGGCATTATGATCCTTTCTGGTTTGCTACAGATAAGAGAGGGCTCAGTTCATTTTGGGGTGACAAAAATGCCCAAGAACTTATATTACTTATTAATGTAATAGTCAGTGGAAAGTGGGATGGTCCTTCTAGTCCTGATGTTATAACTCAGGGCCATTGAAGAATCTGGGGAATCCTTTGTAGAAAGACTTCACCCATTCCGATTCGACTAGGTTCCAGTATATACTTCTGGGAGGTACAGACCACTTGGCTTAGAGACCTTAGAGCACGTTGCATGAACAGCTGCCACAGATGGCTCAAGAGTTTTGTATTTCAAAGCTGATTTCACTGCCTCAGCTCATCTTCTGTGCGGAAAGTCCTCACTTACCCTTCAGCTCTCCAGTTGGTCATCTTCCTCATCACAGACTAAACACGCTGTACACTGTATGACCGTCTCAAAAAGGCAAAAGTATAGTGATGAAAGGATCCCTGGTTTTCAGCGCTTAAGGGAAAAGAGGAAGGTGTGATTACAAAGGGCTAGCTCAGGGAGTTTTCCTGGGGTGGTGGAATTGTTCTGTATCTGGATTGTGAGGGTAGTTACATGAATCTAGAGAGTGTTAAAATTCACAATGTGTACACTCAAAAAAGTCAGTTTTACCTTCTGGCAATTTAAAAAATAAAATAAATCATCCTAAAAGAAAATTCGAAGTGTTGTTATTGTAGGGAGGTTCTGTTGTTGACCCCGGATCCACACCCACACAATCCGGTTAAGTAAAAAGTTTTCCAAGCACAGGCTCCCATGCTACTCTGTGTCTTAAACAGGATTATTTAAAAGCATGCTAAGGCAATTATCCCCTGTTGATGCCGAAGGAGAAGAAAAAAGTTGCTTTTTAAAAAGCTTTTAAACATTTAAAGCAATAAACAGCCTTTGAAAAAGCTATTTTCTTTTGTTAAAACACCACTCCCCCCACTACCACAAATGATGCTTTTGTTGGTGCCTATATGAGATTTCAAGGGAAAGCAATACTTTCAAAATTCTTTGCTTTAATGTAAAATTGGTTTGAGATTGCCCTTTGCCCTTTTCTTTGTCTAATTGTCCTAACATGAAGATCACGTATCTGTATCGTTATTCAACAAGTATTAGAACAAAGAGAAAAACTGTCCTTGATTGCACAGCAATACAGAAAAAGAAATATAAGATTCGTGTGAATATTTTTTTTTGCATTGTGTCCTTTATGTTTCTGTTACTTCAGTTTTTTCCCCCAAGAGTTGAGAGTTATCAGATAATAGAAATGCAGAGATATGCCAAAGAACAGTGATTCTATAATTTGTCCAAGAGAAACAAAACCCATAAGCTTATCAAATTCTAAGGTTTATGTCTCTGAATAATTTCTTTTTAAAAGGATAATTTGTGTAAGAATTTGACAAAACCGCATGCATGGCTATGAAACCTGAAGGAAATCAACAAGCTAAAGATCATGGAACTTGTTCATGGACTTCAGCAATGTTCTTTTGTATGTGACCTTTCCTCTCCATGCAGAAGACTGTAATCAACTTTCTTACTCAAAAAATAGCTAAATTATAAGGAGTCTTTTTGTGTTTTTTTTTTTAGTTTAAAAAAAAATTTATTTATTTGTCAGAGAGGGAGAGAGAGCGAGCGAGTACAGGCAGACAGAGTGGCAGGCAGAGGGCAGAGGGAGAAGCAGGCTCCCTGCCGAGCAAGGAGCCTGATGTGGGACTCGATTCCAGGACGCTGGGATCATGACCTGAGCCGAAGGCAGCCGCTTAACCAGCTGAGCCACCCAGGTGTCCCTCTTTTTGTGTTTTTATGTAAATATACCTAAGTGAAATGAGTACCCATGTTTCCTATAGCTAAAATCACTGATTTCATAACTAGAAACATAGGTGCTTTTTCATGGGTTTGCTGTGGGCTTGTTCATTCAAGATGTCTTATTCTAGAATAGGGACCCATTTGCAGAGGAATGTATGTGCAGGACCAGACATGGACCAAGCACCTCTTGGTTTGCACTGTTCATGGGGGTGTTAAGATGCTAGAACACGAGTTACTCAATGTTTTTCCTTATGCTAAATTTTGTTATTCTGGGAGGCTGAGAATTGAAAATTTAATGCAACAAAACTTAGTTCTAAATCCAGATGAAAGTATCATCATTCTGTGATTCCTTTTCTGAATTTTCTTTGTTCATTAAAATATGTCTGCTGGCATATTGCATTACCTGCCTCAGAAGATTGCTTTCATAGTGTTGCATTTATTTAAAGTCGAATTTAGGTTCCCACCTCTTTCAGACATAATACGAAATGCTTTACAGAGAGAAAAATTTAATGACATATGGTGTTCCAAGAAAACATACTCATGTGTATATATATTACTCTGTAATGATTTACAAACACAGTCTTGACATCCATGAGACAAGAGACCTGCTGGATAAAGTAAAAACAAAAGGGATTTGAAAAATAAGTGAGGTCTTCTTCAGAACTGATGGTGAGAAATCAGAGTTGATTAGCAAAGAAAATTGGTAAGATATATTAAATTGCATTCAGAAAAGGGTGACACAGAGTTATAAAACTATGTAAATCAGCATGTAAATGGACTTGTTAATCAAATACCTGACTTTTCTTGTAAGCAATGTGATTTTGTTTGCATTAATTCATGCATTTGAAGCATAACTTTCTGGAAAAGTAGATAGTAATACCTTTCTCTTAAATTTGCTGTGGGGGTGAAACAAAACAATATCTACATTTTAAAGAGATCTAGCAGAGTTCCAGGCACATAACAAGCACACAGAACTCCTCCCTGTCTTTTGCTATTTGAAACCACATTTCTCAAACTTTTAAAACTCCTGGGACCTTTTGTTTTCCGAACCCTCACCTGGAACCCAACATATGACAGATGGAATCAGAGCTCTTTTGGTTGAAGAGGAATTGAAGTCAAGGATTTGGAGTCTTGGAGTCTTCTTCTGTCTGCTTTTCTCCCTCTGCACCCCACTTCCACCCTCTCTCCAACTTCCAGACCCTCCTCCACCCCTGTCTACACCAAGAATGCTCTGGGAGCTCTACTTCAGTACCATAGGACTCCAGCCAAGAAACACAATGTGAAAACTCCAACACCAGAGTTTAGAAATCCATGATGTCTCACATATAATAACATTTACCACAAACCTATTGGATACAATCATGTCAGTTAAAGAGGAATAACATAAAAATAATCACTCATGTGAACCTAATGCTTTGTGTTCGCTAAAAACCACATGCATATATGTTATTTACTTTTAGGTCTTTTCATATAGAACCAGTTCTTTTTTTTAAAGAGCAGTGTTCAATTAACTGTAGTTCTTAGGAAAAATATGCTTGTGATTCTATTATCTGTGATACCTAGCTTGACTTTTTTTAAGTGCATAGTTTAGTAGTGTTAAGTATATTCATGTTGTTTTGAAATAGGTCAGAATTTTTCATCTTGCAAATCTGAAACTCTGTTCCTATTAAAACAACTCCCCTCTGTCCCCTGATGGTTTTTTTTTTTAAGTAAATTAAGATATTGAAGAGACTTGTGTAACCATCTAAGAGCAAAATCTTTCAATCCGTGTTCCTAAACTTATCTTGGACTGCCATTCATATCTAATTCAAAAGCATTTTTACAATGTATTCCTTTATTGTGTCTTTGCTAAATATTCAAATTACTTTTCTTGGAACAAATAAGTATTATGTCTCTCTTATATTTCATTGCTTTTTCTTTTTAATTGTATTATAATTTAATTAAATTTCAGAGCTATATCAAGCACAATTAGCTTAAGAAATAGGAAACATTTCCATACACTTTTA
>PISX010020909.1:0-34769 GCA_004024625.1 Mellivora capensis | reverse complement strand
TTCTCCTCCTCTGGAGTTCTGCTGCTCTCCTTGTTAAGTGAACTTGGTCTTGGCTGGATTTCTTTTGATCTTCTGGGGGAGGGGCCTGTTGTAGTGATTCTCAAGTGTCTTTGCCCGAGGCAGAGCTGCACCGCCCTTACCAGGGGCCGGGCTAAGTAATTCGCTCGGTGTCACTTTCGGGAGCTTTTGTTCCCTGAACGCTTTCCGTAGAGTCCAGAGGACGGGAATGAAAATGGCGGCTTCCCAGTCTCTGGCCCGGAAGAGCTGAGATTTCGGGGCCCCACTCCTCAGAGAAAAGGCCCGGCTACTCCCATCTCCCTCGCCTCTGGCCGCGCTCCGAGCTCACCCAGCCTGCAACCGGTTCAAGGTAACCCCGAGCTGAGAGCTCACTCCTCTGCTCTGTCTCTGTAGCCGGCTTCCCGCTCTGATAACTGCTAGCTCTGCGACACTCAGACACCCCCGATCCTTCTGTGACCCTGCAGGACCTGGGGCAACGCTGACCCCGTGTGGGCTTCACCCCGGTTTAGCCTCTGGAGCAATGTCCCTCCATGGAGCAGACTTTTAAAAGTCCCGATTTAGTGCTCCGTTGCTCCGCCGCTTGCCGCGAGCCGGCCCCTCCCCCACGGTCTATCCTCCCGTCGCTTTTGATTCACTTCTCTGCCAGTCCTACCTTCCAGAAAGTGGCCAATTTTCTGTTTCCAGAATTGCTGTTCTTCCTCTCTTTGATCTCCCGTTGGATTTTAGGTGTTCGCAATGGTTCGATAAGCTGTCTAGCTGATCTCCTGCTACCGGATGTCGTCTCAGCTGCTACTTCTCCGCCATCTTGACCGCAATCTCACATTCTGGGGATTCTGATGTGGACATCCTTTAGCTAGGGGCATTGTTCTGCCTATCATGGCACTTTTCTCCCTTAATATTTGCTCATTCATTCATACACTTATGAAATAAAAATATGATTAGTGGAAGTATCTTTTACCCACCAGAAATCTGTTTAGGTAGAGAGCTTAGATTTTAAAAAATTTAAAATGGGGTGCCTGGGTGGTTCAGCCAGTTAAATATCTGCCTTCGCCTCAGGTCATGATCTCAGGGTCCTGTGGTTGAGCTTCCTGCCTTCCATCAGGCTTCCTGCTCAGCAGGGAGTCTGCTTGTCCCTCTCCCCTTACCCCTCCCCCCACTCATGCTCTCTCTCCCAAATAAATAAAATCTTTTTGAAAACTAATTAATTAAAAATGCACTGATAATTATGTATAACTGACAATTTTATTAAAAATCTCATTAGAAAATTAACTGAGAAGCCAATATGCAACAGGCCCTAATATGAGCTAATCAAGTTTGTGCTACAGAATTTTGAACGAAACATCACTTAGGTGTGTGAGAGGCAAAAAAGAATCACTGGAAATTTTGATTTTCTATAAGAATTAATATAATAAGGGTGCCCTCTTCCTTCCCCAAAAGATACATGAGAACAATGGAGGTGATAGCCTCCTTCCATTCTGCCTTGGTGACTCCCTACCAAACTTTGAAGGGTGTAAAAATTCTTCAGTGGAGCCAGAGAGGGCAGCGAACAGGGTGAAGAGCCTAGAGTGGAAACATACGAGAAGTTTCGAGATATGGATGCTGTCATCTTCACTTAAGTGGTAGTCATATGAAAAGAAAGCTAGATTTATCTTTGAAAATTATGGAGTTTGAAAACGCTAGAATGTGTATCAATTAGATTTAAACTCAGTCTTTTAACTTTATGTGTTTATAGTTTTCTAAAAATGGAGTAATTGCCCCCTGAGGTAATGAGTCTCCTGTTACTAAAGGTATCCAAATAAAATCCAGACAGTAGTGTAAAAGAATGAGCTCCCAAAACTTTATTCATGTCTCAAACATTGTACTTAAACTGTAATCATTTACATTCCAGTCTTCCTGTATGAATCATTACCTTTTTCTAGGCTGAGCCTATCATATTCATTTTTCTTGGTTTAGAAGGTACCCATTGCATATTGGATGGGATTGAGTTTGGGCAGAGTGATCTCTCCAACACTGAGACTCAATTCTCTGAGCTAGGATTTGAATTAGGTTTAAAGAGTAGAATTGGAATCCAGAAAGGAAGTGCCGGGTGTTATATTCTAGACTTCACAGTATGGAAAGGCCTAAAGAGGGGATGAAGCAAATCTGAGTGGAGGTGCTCTGTGGGGTGAGGAATAGGAGTTAGAGTTGGGGCAGAAAGCTGGGTCATGATTTCCTGCAATGTGGACCCAGGTTGACACTTCACTAAATTGTTCTGAAAGAAGAGTACTCTGACAATCATGTATGTCACAGCTGGATGGGGAATAGCTAGGGGCTTAGTATGGACTCAATTTTGTCTCTTCCCAAATTCTCCCAATTCATATAATGGATGAGGATGGGGCCCTCATGATGGGATTGGTGCTCTTATAAGAGACACCAGGAAGCTTGCTTCCCTACCCTCCCTCCCATGCAAGGACGCATAGAGAAGAGTGCCATCTGCAAACCAAAATATTGAGTACCTCCCCCAACCTCTTCCCAGGTTGTGGAGGACAAGCTGAGAGGCTTAGGGATGTTTCTGTCCCTAACACAGGCTATTGGCTACATATGGGAGTGAAAAGTTAAAACTCTGAGCCAGACATTGGCAGCAAGAATATAAAGGAAGGGACAGGTGGGAAAAGACATTACTGAAAACATCAGGACTTGGTAGTAAGGTAAATGAGAGAGGGAGGAAGGGAATTATACCCAAGAGGCCCAAAGCTTTGTGCACGGGTGACCATGAGGATGAACATTTATGCCCACTGAGTGAGTTTCTTATTCAGATGGAAGGAATCTGGGGAAAATATTGAGAAGATTCAAGATTTTCCAAAAATGGTTTCGGTTAAGTTCATGGCTGAAAGTGGGCTGTTTTAAATATTTGTGAAGATGAAAAGCCAAGAGTATTAGTCTATGAAGGGCAAGAGTTTCAGAGGCGAGATGCTATATGGGTAAGACTTTGCCCTGAATGGCAATAGTGATAGCAGGCACCACTGTCGGGAGCCCATCACTGGCCTGCATGGGAGCAAGTACTCGATATGGATCACCCTGTGTCATGAAATGAACTGTGAAGGTGAAAGCCTCTCAGCTGGCCTTCCATACAGTGTCTGCTTTAGGGCAGCGCCCTATAAAAATTCTCATTCCTATTAGTACTAAGGATAATTATATGTTTCTTAAGTAATTGGATTTTTTTTTACATTTTGGGACTCCGAATTGCATAAACACCTGACGGTGTCTGTGTATGTGACAGGGTGAGGGAGGAGGTAGGAGGAGGTACCCAGTGTTTCGGAGCCACGATGGTTGTCCAGTTAGAGCATATGTGTCATAATATTACTTTTTTAGCCTCTTTTCCACTTCTTTTTATATCCCCACCCGTGTTTTTCTATCCTCCCTCCTCTTTTAATTTATGCTGCCTTGTATTTTATGCATCCCTGAAAGTAGTCCTAAATTCATTCTGGAACAAAGGAGAATAAGTACAAATATGTTTTTCTGTATATTAGTCCCCATTTTATACATGAGGAAGCAGAGGCTCAATTAACTTACCTAAGTCACCAAAGATTACAGTGGGTATATTAGTTATCTATTGCTAGGTAACAAATCACCCTCGGAATGAGCAACTGAACCCATGAACATTTATTTTCTTAGGTTTCAGAGAGGCAGGAATCTGGGAGCAGCTTAACTGAGTGGTTCTAGCTCAGAGTCTGATGAGGGTACAGCCAGGCTGTTGGGTGTGTTGCCGTCATCTGAAGGCTTGACTGGGGCTGGCGTCCAGGTTGAAGCTCACTCCCATGCTACTGGCAGAACGTTTCCCTTTCTTGCTTCATGAGTCTCTCTATAGGGATGTTCACAACGTAGGGGCTGGCTTTCCTGAAAGCCAGCAATCTGAGGGAGACACTGAGATGAAGCTGCAATATATTTTATAATTTAACCTCAGAAACAATATATGGTCACTTCCTCACATTCTGTTGGTCACGCAAGCAAACCTTGGTAACATTAGGAAGGGAACTCCAGAAGGGTATGAATTCCAGGGGTGGGGATCACTGGGGCCATCTTGGAGGCTACCAACCACACAGAGTAAACAATGTTGCTGAGTCCACAGGATGCCAGTTTTACAAAAGCACAGGGTTCATGCTCAAGTGAGGCCCCCAGAGCTGTTTCCACTCCTTGCATCATGAATGCTAGGTGAATGAGCACCCGTGAGCAGCACTATTCTAGGTTTCTAGTTTTCTTCTGCTGAGTCTGTTTACCACTGCCAATACTGCCACAATTTCATCCATAAAGCTTGTGTAGTCTCGTAACTCTAATCATTGCTAAAGGTAAATCCGAATCTGATTCTTAAGCTAACACTAAATGATTTAACTTTTGGATACCACTCTATATGCTTACCTTCTCTGAATTTGGTTATGCAAGACACAATTGATTATAACTTTCATTCCTTTCACTTTTTTATGTTCTTTGCTTCACGGGAGGTGTGTTTGTATAGAGGATAGAAGTTTCTGGTGATTCCACCCCTCAAGATGAGTTCACCCCTCTTGTCAATATAATGAAAAAATCCATAAAGATATTTTTATAGAACATATTTTTACTGCACTGTTGAACTGTAGCCAAATTTTTGTCAGGGAAAGAAATTAGGACATGTTGTTTTCCCTGGATTCAGGGAACTGCTGGCTCAGTGTTCAGTATTCAGACTACAGATCCGTGACTTACCAGTAAACCACCTGGATAAATGAACACAAAGGATTTCATTTGCTGCTAGCTATTACCCTGCCTTTTGATGATTCCTACTCTATTCTGCATCTGGAAATTCCATTTTCATTTGAAGTATGCATAAACTGATGTCACTATCAATGTTTAAACACAACCCCAATCCAATTTCTTAGCCAAGATGATTTTTCAGAACAATGATGCTAATTATTTCAACTTCAATTTAAATTTGTAAGCCATTACTATGTGCTAGTGGTATTTAAGGGTTCTTAAAGTTTTCTTTACCTCCTGGATCTACCTTCAGGGCCTGATGTGGTGTGCCAGTTTACAAATAAGATAACTACTTCTGTCTAGGGCAAGAACTTTCTCTGTACATTTGACTTATGTACAACTTATTTTGATAAATTCTCTTAGAATGCTGACAACACTCTAAGCTTTGTGCTATGTTCTGTAAATGGATAAAAGGGTAAGACACGATCCTTGTGCCTTTAAGAAGTTGTAGTCTAGCTGCTAGGTAAACATTAACAGGAATAATTATGAAACCATGTGATATAGCAGATGTATTCACAAAATGCTTGAAGAGATGGAAGGAGGAATTTAGTTCTGCCTGGTAGAAGAAGAAGATATCAGGGAAGATTCTTCCTAGACCAGTGGTCCCCAGGTTCTGGTCCCAGGACCAGTGATAGCCACTAATAGAATTTGTACGATCAGGGGCGCCTGGGTGGCTCAGTGGGTTGAGGCCTCTGCCTTCGGCTCGAGTCATGGTCCCGGGGTCCTGGGATTGAGCCCCGCATCGGGCTCTCTGCTTAGCAGGGAGCCTGCTTCCTCCTCTCTCTCTCTGCCTGCCTCTCTGCCTACTTGTGATCTCTGCCTGTCAAGTAAATAGATAAAATCTTTAAAAAAAAAAAAAAAGAATTTGTACGATCAGTGGCAGAGTGAGGAAAAAAAAACAAAACCAAGGTCATGTTATTTTAATGAAATAAATGAAATTATATAATATAACTTTATGATTTTTATAAATTCTTCAGCCTAAAATTATGGATTTATGTGTTTATTTTCTGTTATATTGTCCTTTATGAAGGCATGATGATTGTATGTATTATTATTTTCTTTAATTGCAAAATAAAACTTGGCAACCTCACATCAATCCTCATTTTCACTCATTCATCCATTTATTGGTACCGGATAGCCAAAAGATTAGGAGCCCTAAGTATGGATGGTTGGTTACACTTGAGCTGGAGCTGGAAGAGAGATACATTCCTGTGTAAAGGAATTCCTGCTATTTGCCTATGGGTGGTTTAACCACATCTGTGTTAGGGGCCAAATAATTCATGAGAAAGAAAAAAATATGCATGCTTGCTTTTTTAAGACTGATTTTGAATGCTTTCGTTGTCTGTATCTGTGGTTGTGTGGGAGGAAGGCAGAAAACCTGTGTCCAGAGTGGTGCAGAATTTGAACTACAGCTTTGGAAAGCTGTTGTCACCAACATATACACTGGTTTTAAAAAGATTTTTATCCCCTTAAAGTCTTCTGAAGTTTACATAAGATTAGTCTTGATGATTCTACTTCTTTCTGGGTATTTGGTTAAAAAAATCAGAACTTTTATATATACGGGCCTTTCTCCCCCTAGCTGTTTGCCAGGAGATGGGAGCAAGAGTGAGCCACTGGCTGTGTCTGAGCAGGTCAGCAGGAACGGGACCCTAACCACCAGTCTGCTGAAGACCGGCTGGGCCCACTACCTCTCGTCGCACTTACCTTTAGTAGCAAAGCTTTTTATCTCTTTGCAAATAGATGCCTCTGAAGAATTGAGCCATAGCCAAAATTTTAAGGAATGAGTCTTCTTTGAAGAAAGATTTGAGGAGAATGACAAAAATGATAAGAGGACTGGATAATATCAAATGGTGTTTTAGAAAAATATAGGGATTCCCCCATCTGAACTCTGGGACAGATCTTATAAGAGCTTACCTACCCCGAGTGCCTCCCAGCAAAAACACTTTAAGAAATGATCAAAGATTTCCTTGAAAACTTGCCAAACAACACTTGTACATAATAGGCTTTCATTGTACTATGCACTTGGAAGCAATCCCTTCGTAAAGTAAGAGCACTCTGAGGTCAGACAAGCTTCTTGCTCCAGCCTCCTCCAACTGTCAAGTTATAAAATTGCTAGACTTCAGTTTCTTCTTCTCTACGATGGGAATAATCCTTTGTACTCCATAGAGGAGTTGTAAACAGAAGTAGTAGCATGCAATAAGCATAAATTACCACTCTTCCTATTCTTATTATTGCTATCTCCTTCCTAGAGGAGACCCCGTCTCTGCCCCCTCTCCTCCTTTCTTGTGCACTATCCTCCATCTTTGAATCTGGAGGGTCCTGATTCAAGTGAACATGCATATTAATTGATTCTCTTGGCTTCCTTCTGTCTAGAGCATCTGCATATGAACAAGAGAAAAATATTCTCTAGGACAGGTCACTTATTTTGGCTAACTGTCCTATATTTAAGCAAATTAATAAAAAATTAAATCATGGTATTTCTAGACAAAATCATATAGAGAAAAAATGTTAAGTAAGCAAATTGTATTTTCTATTAACAATCCTCAGAATTTTCTCTCTCCGTGACCTTTAGCAACTCGTCATTGGAAATATTGGAAGGAGGTAAACATACCAGTGATGATGGAATAATGGAATATTTCATGTCCTTCCTGGTTCCTGCTTTGAAAAAAAAGAGAGAGAGAGTTGGAGAGAGACAAAGACAGAGATACATGGTCCAGAGGAGGTGGAATCATGACCTGATCTGACTCAAGGGGAGTGTCTGGAAGCCTGGAAATGAGTAGCTAAGCTGTTGGAGGTTGAGATAGAGTTAGGGAGGTTGAATAGGGGCACCTATTTGGTTAGGCACTGGACTCTTGGTTCTGGCTCAGGTCGTGATCTCAGGTCGCGGAATCGAGCCCCTCATGAGGCTCTGGGCTTGGTATGGAGTCTACTTGGGACTTTCTCTTTCTCTCTCTCTGCTCCTGCCTCCCTCAAATAAATAAATAAATCTGTTAACAAAATAAAACAAAACATTGATTTGACCTAACCCTAAAGAGCATGACTTTGAGTCATTAATTCCCTCAACCAATAAGGCAACGGTCACCCAATGTGTACCAGACACTGTTCTGGACCCTGGAGGTCAAACAGGACTAAATATCTGTTCTCATGGAATTTGCAGTCTCATGGGGAAAACAATACAGAAAGAACTCGAGAATTCCCCCAGAAAGGACCCTCTCGGGAGGTAGGAACACCCCTGAGGGTGGTCTGGTGGCTAAAGTACCACTATCGCCATGTGTAATGTTCACTCAGAAACTCAGGTGAAGGTTTTCGTGTTCTACTATCTACCGAAACACTGACTTCCAGCTAAAGCAGTGAGTATTTTTGACCTCTCAGGAATGACTGACATGGTTTTGCGGACACATCTATTTTTGTTCCGCTTTCTCAAGTTTGCGCTCATTGTGGTAGCCAACAAGGAAAATGCCACCCAGCCACAAGGGTAATAAAATATGTTCCATGTTACTCATGAAAACTGAAATGCTGAGAAGCGAACCCTTGATTTTATCAAATGCAGTTTTGTACTTGAAGCACTGGGATTACTTACCTAGGGTTTTACTCTTTGATATACTTAACTTTTTTGGTATGCTTGCTTAAGTTTCAGTGTAAGTATTAATAAGAAATTTCGGCTGAGGCCAAAGCCAGGATCATATTACGTGTGTTGGTAAAGCCAGGAGAACGACCTTCAGATTTCTGTAGGCTGGTGGTTTATAAAGAAGGAGAGTTTCTTCTAACCTTAACCCTCCTACAACCCAAGTAAAAAACCTGTGGTAAATCAAGCATGACATGTTAGGTGTTATATTTCAGCTATGTAGTGATATGTAATACCAGTCAACATTTGTTTTTAACTCTGGATGTACTCTATTAGGTAGTTAAGAATGAGTTTCTCTCAAATAGCCCCCACAGATTATTCGTTAATTACAATGGGAAGAATTGTACCTTTATAATGGGCACATCTGACAGAGACCACCAGCTTCAATGGATCTAATATCATCAATGATTGTGATTATTGACTGACATGTTCTCCCCAAGGAGAGACAATGGGAAGGACACAGCATCACCTCAGAAATAAGTATTCCCACCAAAGAATGTGTAACTTGACCATGAGGAAATGAACAGACCAACCGTGGGGCCTTCTGTAAGGCAACTGGCTTGGACTCTTTGAACACATCAATGCCATGATGGGACAACAACCGAAGAGGGAAAGCAGGCTCTGAATTAAAAGACACTGAAGAAACAAGACAGCTGAGGGATGGAGTGCTGAATCAAAAAATGAAGGAGAGAAGAGGAGAGGGCAAGGGGGGCAGTGGCAGGAATGAGGAAAATATCTGTAAATGTATTTGGGACAAAGTTGGAAAAGTGGAATGTAGTCTTCTTATTATGTAATCCTTTCATCTTGGTGTTACGTTCCCTGAGACGGATCGTTATTTCTCTAGAAATACACGCTGAAAGCTTTGAGTGGGAAATGTCATAAAGTCTGCAGCTTTCCAATGGTTTAAGACAAAAATAAGAGAAGCAAACATGGCAAAATAGTTATCAGTGGGTCCAGGCAAAGGGAATACATATGTTCACTGTATTATTCTTTCAAATGATCTGTAGGTTTCAAATTTTTTTAAGAGGGAGAGTGAGGAAACAAGGAAAGTCTATCTGAGAGAAATGATTACAGAAATCTGGAATAAACCCAAAAGATGCAAGAAAGCACACATGCCTACAACTTGGGCATGGAGCCCAGGACAATGGGCGGAACTCTGCGGTGCGAATCACAGGGCTTATGTTCTCTGTGTCCTCTGTCATCACCAGCCCTGTGATTGCGGGCAGTTTGCCTAACCTCTGCTTTCGTTTCCTAGGGCTGCCGTAACAAAATACCACCAACTCTGTGGCTCCAAACAACAGAAATGTATTTTCTCACGGTTCCGGAGGCCAGAAATGGGGACTCAAGGTGTTGGCAGGGCCAGGTGGCCTCTGAAACCTGGAGCGGAGAATCCTTCCCTTGCCTCCCCCTCACTGCGGGGGGTTCTCCCACCATCCTTGGCGCCCCTCACCTTGCAGTCACAGCACATTCCTCTCTTCCGGCATGGTACATGGTGTTCTCCCCTTGTGTGTCTGTCCCAGTACCTCCTCTCCTAAGACAGCACATATACTGAATCAGGGCTCTAATGCCCCCGATGACCTCATCCTAAACTTGATTACATTGGCAAAACCCTATTTCCAAATAAGGTTGCTTTCACAGGGACTGAGGTTTAGGGCTTTGACATCTCTTTGGGGAGGAGAGCACAAATCAATCTACAAAACTCTCCACCCCTGTCTCTCCAACCCCCAAACAGGCCTGGGCCACATGGAGGGACCCATGAACCAAAATGAAGTCCAAGGTCCCTTCCGCACCCAGAGCGTGACTCTGTGGGTGCACTGTTCCAAGCTGTGACATTAGTCAGCCTCGGGTAACTAGGACGCCCAGGGGAGACTTGGTGAGGAGGAGGTTCCTGGTCATTTCTGAACAGATAGGAAATGCTGGCCTTTGGAAAATTCGATCCTTGCACATTCTTGGCATTGCCGGCCGCTAGAGCTTGCCGTCACAGTCCTCCTCTTTGTCTTCATTTTCCCTTGTCTCAGTGTTTGTGGGCTCCAGGTTTTCTGAGTTGAACTCTCATCCTGTTACCCACTAAATTACATAAAATGGGATGCTGTGTTAATAAAAAAATAAATAACTGTCAGGTAGCAAGTGACTTCAGATGTTGGAAAGGCCACCGGCAGGAGCAGATTAATGAGGAAAATCAAGACTCCTCTCTATCTTTTGTCCTAAAAACAGGCAAGATAAGAAGAGAGGGCGTTCTGTAATGAGTAAGGGCAGTTCACTTTCAAACCGGTTTGGCCCCTCCTGCTGGGCACGCTCTGGGCATCTGGAGGAGGAGACCAGTTGAGACCCTTGGCCTTCCCTTTGCAAGCAGAGGTGGCAGGGGGACAGCATCAATGGAGATGAGAACTGTCCATGCTCCTTCCTGATGTCCCTGTGCTTCAAAGAGAAAACTGTGTCACAGCCGGGGAGGGGAAAACACGAATCCCAAGTTGAAAGAGGGCATGTTCCCAGAACTCTAGACTCACAGTTCTCAGTGTGACACATTGTATACAAAGATGCATCTGCAACTCCCCCCACCATCACCCTCCAAGTGACCTAAGGTGGACGCACAAGTTGTCTGGAAACCAGGACAGGGTGGTGTCCCATATGAGATATCTCCAACTTTTGGCAGGAAGCAAAAACCTCAGGCAAATGAGACCTGATCCCAAATTAAATAGCATTTCTTTTCCTGACTTTCAGAAATTATCTAGGTAAATAATTGGTGATTTAATTATAATGTCGTTATGAAAGCCTGTTATGTCACTGGCTGTCAGTGCCAGGTGAAAACGCTGGGAATTCACACTGTGTTGTTGTTATTCTGGTCTTTCTCTGCCTTTCCTTCAGCAGTGGGACTTAGGGGTTTGTCAGCATTTTCATTATTACCTCTTATTTTTAAGACTTCCATCTCAGTTGCTGAAAATTGCTTCGTATCGGATGGGAGCTTGGAGATAATTTCCTTTAGTGTGATAGCAGCTGCATTCTTTTATGGTTGTGTGTGACTTTGTAAGTGATTTCAATTATTTTTTATTAAAAATTCATACATAAATCTCAACTCTTTCTTTTTGCATCTCTTATTCAAGATTAGGGTGCGAATCATATGGAGTAAACATTTACAAACAGTGCATGACTCGAGAAAGGTCCTACCCTGTGGCAGCGACGGAACAAGGTATGGTCAAGAAGTAATGAAATCGATGGTGTCATCGGTCATAGTTCCTTCTTGGTCACACATTCTATATCTCTGGGATTTGCAATATCAAATGGAGGGGAAAAGAGAACGTGGTCTTAAATTATAAATTTAAATTATAGGTTTTATACTTGCTACAGACATTGGGGATTTCTTATCAAATCACAGAATATCTGTATCTGAAGGCGAACAATATCTGCTTAGATTCTGTCTTATCTATCAATTATGGATGCTTATTCCATCGGCCCCACATTCCCTCTTCCTCTTTTCCAACAATGTATCAGTTATCTATTGCTGTGTAACAAACAACTCCTAGTGACTTAAAAAACAATCATTGAGTAACTCACAATTCTGGATGTTGGCCATTTGAACTGAACTCAGGTTTTACCACTGGTCCTGCCTGCGCTCACCCCTGTGGCTTCACAAGCTCCTGTCAAGCCTCTGTTTGTATTACATTTGCTAATGTGTCATTGGCCAAAGCAAATCACATGGCCAAACACACATGCAGGGAGGTCAAGAGATAAAGACTCTACCTTTTGGTGGAAGGTACAGCAACATAAATGGAAGTAGGCATCCACTGGTTTTCATTTGGAAACGAGGTTCCCATCTGTCAGATTCAGTTGGGATCTCCCTAGTAGTCTGCCTGAAAAGGAACAAAAGGAGAAATAGTGATGGGCCTATGTGCCAAAAACAAAAATCCTCCTAAGGGAAGTGAGAATTCAGCATAGGTGAGAGAGGTGAGTGACACGATTGTCCAAGGACATTGAGTCAGTGATAGAGGTGGGGACACCACAGTACAGTCCCTATCTGTCCCTCAGATGGCTCCAGCCCTGTGCCCATGATCTGTCCCCAAGGCCTGAGAAGAGGCTTCAATAAAAAGAATATAATAGAGTTTCAGTGAAGCTTCTAGAGAAGACCTGTGGGGTTAGAGGGTGAAGGGAGGATGGGGTAGGGAGTGAGCAGGAGGGGGCTGCTGAACCCAGCCTGCTTCTGGATCAGAACTGATATGGGAGAGGATATCACGTGGGTCAGGCATCCAGGCCTTTGACCCAGGCTTTGATGGTTCTCCAGCAGACACCCTCTCAGGACTCCCAGACAAGCTGGAAGATGTCAAGGGAACGGAGTTTCCTATAGTACAAGGAAGGCCAGAGTCAGGGAAACATCTTTGGTGACCCTTCTCTTGTCCCTATTTCTAGCTCATGGCTGTTGTGGCCTGAGGAGTGGAAATGAGAGCTGTTCCCTACCGTCGAGCCAGGCATAGCCCAGGCAAAATGGTAGATTGCTGTTCATTCTTGACAGGTCTTAACCTCCTACCCAGATTCTCTCTCTTTTCTTGTCTTCATTGCTTCTACATTTTTATTTACCCTTAAAAAAAAAAAAAAGGCTCTGCTTTCTGGTATTTGACAAGTAATTCCCCCCAGGCTTAAATTACTTCTCTGACTGAGGATATTCGCATTTTCATAGTTTTCTGATGACCCAAACTCCCTCTGGGGCCAAAGAAATAAATCTTTATTTTTTTCTTTAAGAAGAAAAACTGGCTTTAGCCTCAGATATTTTCACATATTCCAAAGGTATTGCAAAAAAGACATTTGCTCTAACAAGTAAATTTAACAAAATCTAAAGGAAAAAATTCTTTACTAGAAAATACAGTGTGACAGAGGAGACGCTGAGCACAGCAGCCTTCCTGGAGTCTCAGATCACATCACGGGGGCAGCTCTCATCTCAAGGCCGTGTCTGTCCCTCCAGGAACTGTGAGGCCAAAGCCAACATGAAAAGGACAACGTGCTGATTTTGGAAGATGAGAGAAGCTAATGGGCTCTTAGGCAATATTTTACTATGCAAATTTCCAAACATGAGAAAATTTGGAGGAATGTGTGTTCAATATCCATGTACTCACCACCCAGATTCTATCATAATACGTTAACACACGTGCTTTATCACATCTCTACCCTGTCCCTCCCTATCCGCCATGCCACTGAATTTTTGGACCCATTTCAAAGTAAGTTGCAAGTTGCATCACATCCCCCTAAATACTTCAATGTGCATTTCATTAACGGGACTTTCATTTTATTTACAGCTAGTTTTTTTTTTTTTAGGTACGCACGATGATATATGCTCATTTTAGGCAAACATTCTCTGAGTTTTGACAAATGTGCACAATTGTTTAATGGAGACTCCAATCAAAATGACATTACTCTTACCCCAAAATGTCTCATGCCCCTTCTCAGTCCATCTGCCCTCTTACCCAAGCGCAGAGATGACTGCTGTTCTGATTTTTCCCACCATGGATTAGTTTTGCCTGTTCTAGAACTTCATAGAGTTGGAACCATACAGGCATACTGCATTATGCAAGGCTTCTCTCACGCAGCTCATTTTAGAACTCATCCCTGGTGTTGCTTGGGTCACTAGTCTGTTCCTTTTTCTTGTCAAGCAGCACTCCACAGTCTACATATCCCTTCTGCAAGATCAGTACCTTGCACAAACACTCTGGTATGGCTTTTCGTGGTTGGATGGTTCCATTTTTCTTGGATAAGTGCCGAGGAGTTAAAGTCCTGGACCATAAGGTAGGAATATGTTTAGTTTTTTGGTTTTTTTTAAAAGATTTTTAAAATTTATTTGACAGACAGAGATCACAAGTAGGCAGAGAGGCAGGTGGAAAGAGAGAGGGGGGAAGCAGGCTCCCCGCTGCGCAGAGAGCCCGATTCGGGGCTCGATCCCAGAACCCTGGGATCATGACCTGAGCTGAAGGCAGAGGCTTTAACCCACTGAGCCACCCAGGCGCCCCAATATGTTTAGTTTTATAAAAAACTGTGACTTTTTTCTGAAATGCTGTATATTTTTACAACCCCGCTAACAATCAGTTGCTCTATATCTTAATCAATATCTTATATTGTCTGTCTTGTTTACTTTTAGCCATTCTGGTCAGGGAGTAACAAGAGAAATTAGTGAACACTTACAGTGAGGTTAAAATACCTGATAGGGCAGTGAAATAAATCATCATGGTTTTTGTAGTTTTTATTTTTATAGTTTTCTATTTAATCTCAGGGTATGTTCTGGATATTGTAAAAGTTAACAATTTGGAGGTAGAGGAGCTATTTGAAATTTTTAGCTAATGAAAAAGTATGTGAAGGTTTTCTTTTCTACATACAACATTGTCATGAGGATTGTCATTGTCAAGAGAAAAAACATGATTATTGGTAGCTGTGTTTTCTAAAAGACAAACCAGGAATGAATTTAGAGTAAATTAGAAATGTGTATTTCTAGAAATATAAGCCATTGGGCTCTAAGGCATAAAAAACAAACCAAATTATTGTTTCTAGAAATTTCTTTCTTCTTTCATTAACTATTACTTGACATCAAAGCCAATCAGTTTTGTCCTAGGCAGCAGAATATACTGAAGTCACAGTTTCTGTTCTCTAGCTAGCACATAAGTCTGTGAGTATTATTACACGATGCCATAGAAGCAATGACTGATATATAAAGAGCGAGTGCTGGGGAAGGGGACCTGGGAGCCCTCAACTAGCAATAAGCTTCAGGAAGAGGATAAGAATGAAAGTAAATCAGGGCACCTGGGTGGCTCAGTCAGTTGAGCGTCTGCCTTTGGCTCAGGTCATGATCCCAGGGTCCTGGGATCAAGCCCTGCATTGGGCTCCCTGCTGAACAGGAGCCTGCTTCTCCCTCTCCTCTCCACTCATGTTCTCTTCTTGCTATCTCTGTCTGTCTCTTAAATAGATAAATAAAATCTTAAAAAAAAAAAGACTGAAAGTGAACCTGCAAATATGGGAGATCAGGGAATGGTTAAGATGGAGAATATTCCAAAGAGTAATCGAAGAGTACTCAAGAGTGTAGATTAACACTTTGCTGAGAAAACCTGCTTCCTTATCAAAAGATACTTTGTCTTCGATCACCGTGGTAGAGACATGAGAGAAATTGTAGGGTCAGAAGACTTAGGAAGGAAAAATGTTCCCAGTGGCCCTACAATCTCAATATTCAGAATCACCACAGAAATCAAGTTTCTTTGGCAGTGGCATTGGTGAACTATTGCCAAAGAGTATTGCACACGCCTCTGAAGTGGAGGCACGAGGAGGCAGAAAGAACACAGAAGTCTTGGATAAAACAGTGGTCCAAAGCACATTTATTGATAGGTATTTACTTATACGCTATTTCGTTACAGAAGGAAGGATAACTTGAATGGATACATATAACTTGAAAGCATAAATTTAAAAATAAGGGTGAGATAATTTTCACACGAGCTTTCTCCTGCATCACTGTACTAATAGTTTTGCAGTTGTGTGGACAATTGAATGGCACTTACAGCCTTCAACCTACATTTCCAAAGCAGATGGTCTGACTGTCGTGCAAGCTGGAATCTTTCTGGGTCACCACCTATTGTGAGTCAGGTTTGGAATGCATTGTCCAACCTCACCCAATTTAGGCTAAGGAATACTCTTTAATGAGGAAAGGGGAAATCTTTAAGGCAGGTCACATACAACAAGAAGACATGGATTCAGTGCCTCCCATGTGTGCTCAGAGAGACAGGCAAGGGTGCCCGGCAAGATTTGCTGTCAGGGTTGATAGTCCAATAAGGAATAATCTCCCCATCCCCCAACACCAACTCTGATTCCCTTTTGTCTAGAAAATAAGTCTAAGAAAGCTGCCTTGTCCCGGGAGAAACACTCAGGCAGACTGTCCAGGCAGCCTGGATTGGGAGGCCCAGGTGTCTCCAGAAGTTTCTGGAAAAGCCCAGCTGCCTGGAACCTAAGGAAATTGGGGTCTATAGGATGTTGCGGTCCTCCAGCAAGAGGGAGGACACTAGCAGTCCTGTGGGAAGTTGAGCTTAGATGTAGCCCTTCACCGAAATGAGGAGTCACATGGCTAGCTCACCGTCTGGGTCACCAGAGTGAGCTCCCAAGGTCAATCTCAGGCTCTTTTGCTCATCACACTATATACTTAGTGAGAAGTCTGCAGCTGGGAAGCCTTGCAATGGTGGCCTTGCAAGAGTCCCTTCACTGCTCTGACCCTAATTAGAGGCTCTGGTCCTTACCCTGCTCTGTAGGTGGTTAGGAACTCAAATGAGGTGACCAGTAGCCGGACAACATGGGAGGAAGTGGAAGGAGGTGGTCAAAAGGTTCAAACTCTCAGTTAAAGGTTAAGTACCAGGAGTTTAATATGCAGCATGGTGAGCAGAGCTAACGCTCCTTAGGGCATACCCGGAAGTGGTTAAGAGAGTAAATCTTAAGGGCTCTCACCACAAGGAGAAATTTTTTTTCCTTTTTACTGTATTTATATGAGAGGATGGATATTAACTAAACCTACTGTAGTAATCACTTCAGAATATGTGTCAGTCAGGGGCTTCTGGGTGGCCCGGTTGGTTAAGCATCTGCCTTCAGCTCAGGCCATGATCTCAGGGTCCCGGAATCAAGCCCCGCTATGGGCTCCCTGCTCAGCAGGGGGTTGTGCTTCTCCCTCTCCTTCTGTCCCTTCCCACCATTCATGCTCCCTTTCTCTCCCTCTCTGTCTCAAATAAATAAATAAAATTTTCAAAAAAAAAAAAAAAAAAGAATATGGGTAAATCAAACTATCATGCCGAGTGCCTTAAACTTACACAGTGATATATATCAATTACTTCTTAATAAAACTGGAAAAAAGTTTATTTTTTATAAAGATTCTATTTAGTTATTTGAGAAAGGATGAGAGAGAGAGAGCATGAGACAAGGGAGGATCAGAGGGACAAGTCGACTTCCCGCCAAGCAGGGAGCCTGATGTGGAACTTAATCCAGGGACTCCACGATCGTGACCTGAGCTGGAGGCAGTTGCTTAACTCACTGAGCCACCCAGGATCCCAAGGGGAAAAAAAAAGTTTAAGAGAAAAGGTATGAGCACAGCAAGAGCTGGGGGGTTTGATACAGGTGAGCCACCACTCAGAAATCTTGGAAATGGGGACTGTGGAAACAATGGAGTCCCCAGTTAGAGTAAAAAGAAAGCCCAAGGCAGAGGGGACTTCTGCCTCACTGCCAGTCTGGAATTCTGAGGGGAGCCTGCCTCCTCACCAGGGAGGCTACGGAAGAGCAGAAATGTTGAAGTGGCATGGTCAGTCAGAGAGAGGGCCTACACATGGCGTGCTCGTGATCCGATATCCCACAGGCCCCACTAGGGGAAGACCGAAGTCTGAGTGGGCCGAAGGGACTTGGGTTTGTTAGGAGGCAGTAGTGCAGTGCATAGGCAGGCAGAAGATGTGGGCACAAGCTCAAAAGCTGGATGGACCGGCCATGTCACCACTGAAGCCCCATGGGAGGCTCGTAAATGGGATTATTGTCCTAATTTCTTTTTCAGATGGTTCATTATCAGTGTGTAGAAACCCAACTGATTTTTGTATGTTGATTGTGTATCCTCTGTTTTTTTCTTTTGTTGCTTGTGCTTTTATTCACATATCTAAGAAAATGTCACCTAATCTAAGGTCATGAAAACTTCCACTCACATTTTTGCCTAAGCATTTTACAGTTTCAGCTCTCACATTTAGGTCTACAGTCTATTTTGAGTTAATTTTTGTACCTGGTGTGAGGTAGAAGTCCAATATAAAAGATACCCTGGGGCGCCCAGTTAAGTGTCTCAGCCAGTTAAGTGTCTGACTTTTGATTTTAGCTCAGGTCATGACCTCCTGGTTGTGAGATCAAGCCCTGTGTCTGGCTCCACGCTCAGCAGAGCATCTGCTTGAGATTGTCTCCTCTCCCTCTGCCCCTCCCCCTGCTCAATCTCTCTCTCTTTCTCTCTCTCTCTAAAATAAATGAATGAATCTTTTTTTAAAAAGATATTCTCATAATTAATTTTGCTTAATCTTTTTGCTTTTTAAAATATGGCTACTGGCGTACTGGGTGGCTTAGTCAGTTGCATATCTGCCTTTGGCTCAGGTCATGAATCCAGAGTGAGCCTCCAGCTGGCTCCCTGCTCAGTGGGGAGTCTGTTTCTCCCTCTAACCCTCCTCCCTCTCATGCTCTTTCTCTGTCTCTCAAATAAATAAATAAAATCTTTTAAAATTTAAAAAATAAATAGATAAAATGCGGCTATCCGTTACTTTTCATTGGACAGCACTGAATTAGACCAGTAGTAATATTGGGATCATGACTTTAAATGCTATAAAAATGGATTGAGAACCTACTAAGTGCCAAGTACCATTCTAGGTACTAGGGATCCTGAGACAGTGAGGCACAAACTCTTTTCTGAAAGGGTTACAAAGATTTTGCGGGAAACAGACAAGCAAACAAACCCATCACGCTAGAGGACTTGGTTCTCAGCTTCATATACAGGAGAAAGACATCCTGGAACACTGGGTCCCAGTTAACCCGCTCATGAGCCGCTGATGCATAAATCACAGGACCATCATCTGTCAGTTTTCAAGGAGATCTGTAATAAGAACAGTCATGACTTATGAAGCCCCTACTATATACAGGCACATGCATTATGTCATTTAGCCCTTACATCGATCCTCTGAGATAGTACTATGATTATTTTACAGTTTACATTTTACAGATAAGGAAACTGAGTTGTAGAGCTTTGAACTAATTTGCCCACATTGCACAGCTGGAAAGTTTTAAACTCAGGAACCATGCTCTTTAATCACCACACTCTATTGTCTCTTGCCAAATGTACTAGACATTCATGTTGGCCGCTCAGAGTTTGTTCCTTTGAGGAGGATTTATATGCAAACCAGAATTACAATCAGGAAGTGTCTCCATGAGTATCAAGTCAGAGCAAGGAGAGTTGGTAACAAATTGAAAGGCTAATGGCATTAAGACCCACAGCAGGGTCAAAATATACCCAGTGCAGTGATGGGGAATGGAATTTGGGGAGTCCTAGAATCCCTTCCTCTGGATACTGCCAACTTCCGTCTCTCTGTGCTTGTGTTTATTTTCTTTTTAATTGTTTCTAGAATGGCAGTTCTCCTCTCATTAATTCAGTCCCACTTTTGACAGCATTATACCTGCAGCTATGTTCTTGTTCTTCCTGTTTTGAGTCTAGGAAACACTTTATGTTTAAGATGACAGATTTACTGCATCCCTTCACCAGATGTTGGCTTGCTTCGTCGAAGCGACAGAGCTCTGACTCACCACGCTCCACCTTCCCTTCCCTTCTCAGTTCTAATCCAAGTCCCGACATTTTGATGCCACTACTACCATCGCGTCATAGTAACCGACACAAACCTGGTTTAAAATTATAGATCTTCTTGATCTTCCTGCCTAGAGCTTTTCCTCTCTCCTGTCCAGCCTCCACACACAAGCTGGAACCCAAAATAGTTCCAGGGTTGACCTACACCTTCTGTGGCTCCCTTTTGATTTCAAAATAAGCTCCTTAGCTTGGTGCTCTTGGCTCCTCATGATCTCGCTCCACCCTTATTATCAGCATCCCTCCCCACTGGACTCCTCTGACCCTCGGGTCCTCATCTTTGCCCATGTTACTTCCTTCCTCGGAAACTGGTCTCTAACAAAACCTACCTACTCTCGTGCAGGGTCTCCCTGATTGCTCTCTGCCTTCTGGGTCAGAATTCTCTTCCTCTCCCCCAGTGTGTCCCACAGTACAGAACAACCGGACACAGTCTGGCTCAGGCTACGTTTAGCTTTGTAACAATGGGAAATCCAGGGGCTCTGGAGTCCTGCCGCCTGTGAGGGCATGTCAAGGAATTAGGACAAGATTAATAATAGCTGGAACTTTCTCAATAGCTGTCACACACTGAGCACTTTATAGCATTAGCTCATGAACTACTTCCAACTCTTTGAGGAAGGGATTACATCCCCGTCACACATATAACAAAACCGAGACTCAGGAAGTAAAATAGTGGCCCGGTGGTGGGGCTGGGATTCAGAGCAAGTGACAGAGGCTCAGCCTTGGCATTTTGGCGCCCATTTCAGGGATGAGCTGGTAGCTGGCTCCAGGGAGGCTTCAAGCAGAAGACCTGGTCTTGGCTGCCCTCATTGAACTCCTGTTCTTAGTAACTTGGAAGAGAGCCGGCACAGGGAGAGCCGCATAGATCAGAGGAGGAAACCAGACCAGATGTCCAAAGGAGCTGGTGCAGAGCTGGACAGAGGAACTGGGATTCAGTGTGGGGAAAGTACACATCAAATCAGCCACACAGAGTCGATCCACCACAAGGGCAGGGAGGTCAGCTGAGAAAGGAGAGCTGGGAAGGTGGAAAGCACTAGGAGGGCTAGTGGACAGTCCTGGTGGCTGTGGGGCTACTCTGTCATGAGATGAGGCAACAGCCGGGCCAGGGCTCTTCTGGGCAGCACTCAGGGGAGATGTCAAAGTACAGAGAGGCCTGCCTTCATCTTCATGTTTGCAGAGGTGAGTCCATGTCACAGACTTGGTGTGTTTGTGTATGTGTGTGCGCGTGCATGCTCACACACACACACACACACACACACACTGCTACTGAGGCCCCATTACTCAATCACCCCATCCACCCTGTGAATCTTTTTAGCTTTCTTCTTGTCCAGGTTTTGTCTGTGTATTTCCTAATGCTTCTAAGAGAAGATGTGGGGCTATTGCATTTTTTTTCTTATTTTTTTTCCATTTTATTTTATTTTCTTTCTTTTCAGTGATCCCAAATTCATTGTTGATGCCCCACACCCAATGCTCCATGCAATACACACACTCCATAATACCCACTACCAGGCTCACCCAACCCCCCCTCCCCAAGCCCTCAGTTTGTTTCATGGTTCCTATCCCCCTCCGATTTCCCACAACTCATTTCTCCTCTCCATCTCCCAATGTCCTCCGTGTTATTCCTTATGCTTTTCAAGTAAGTGAAGCCATATGATAATTGACTCTCTCTGCTTGACTTATTGCACTCAGCATAATCTCTTCCAGTCCCATCCATGTTGATACAGAAGTTGGGTATTCATCCTTTCTGATGGAGGCATAATACTCCATTGTATATATGGACCACATCTTCCTTATCCATTTGTCCATTGAAGGGCATCTTTGTTCTTTCCACAGTTTGGCAACTGTGGCCATTGCTGCTATGAACACTGGGTTACAGATGGCCCTTCTTTTCACTACATCTGTATCTTTGGGGTAAATACCAAGTAGTGCAATTGCAGGGTCATAGGGTAGCTCTATTTTTAATTTCTTAAGGAATCTCCATGCTGTTTTCCAAAGCGGCTGCACCAACTTGCATTCCCACTGACAGTGTAAGAGGGTTCCCCTTTCTCCACCTCCTCTCCAGCACACGTTGTTTACTGTCTTGTTAATTTTGGCCATTCTAACTAGTGTAAACTGGTATCTTAATGTGGTTTTGATTTGAATCCCCCTGATGGCTAATGATGATGAACATTTTTTCATGTGTCTGTTAGCCATTTGTATTTATAGAATATGGGATGTAGTTCAGAGTGGATTGGGAGGCAGCAAGTAAGTAGCTGAAGAAAATAGCACTCAGCCACCCTGAGGATCTAGTCCTGAGTTCTAGAAGCTCTGTTTTTAGTTGGAAGCTCTGATCTTTCCAGCCCATCCAGAGGCAACATTGCTTAGTGTTATAGGCAGGAGGCTAGGTTCACATATGGCTCTACCCTTTACTACCTACATAAACTTAATTATACCCCCACTGAAGAGTCTATTTCCTCATCTGTGAAGTGAGAATAGTAATAACACCTACCTCATGGGGTTGCAGAGAAGGTTAAATGCAATGGGACCTGTGTTGGTGGTCCTTGGTAAGTGGACATCAGTGTTCTCTTTAAGTCTCCCTGGAGGTTAAGGGTGCAGTGTCTTCACAGTTTGCCTGTAGTCTTCTTACTCAATGACTTTGGATTTTGATACACCAGGCTTTGTGAAGAGTAACAGATTGAAACCCATAGTGAAAAAAAAACAAAACAAAATGAAAAAGCCAGTTTGAGGCCTTTCTTCTAAAGCTGGAATAAGCGATCCCAATCTTTGGAAAGTTGGTTAAATGGGTTCAGAGATACACTAGGTTTTGGAGGATATTTTTATGTACTTCTGGGGCACTTCATAGCCTGGGACCATTACGAGGGTCCTCACACATAGGTTCCTTGAGAGCCAAAGCTCTGTAATGATTCTGCCATTCCCAAACCTCTCTGCAGGCTGTGCACTCTTCAAACACAATGTAGCAAAGGTACTGGGGCTGCAGACCTGCCCACGACAAGGTGAGGAAGAAATGGGGTGAGGCCCTCTCAGAGTTTCCTTTTTCTTCCCCTTTATTTAGGGAGGACTTACTCAGTGCCTGCCAGAAGCAAAAGGAAGTTCTGAGCACTTTCAGCTGACTGGTTCCCAGGAGGGGGAAAGGGACATCTCCAGCCTTCCAGCTTCAAGGGCCCAGAGGACCCTCTCAGTCCAGACTCTCAAAGGCTCAAGACCCAACAATGCTTGTCGTAATCCCTCATCAAGAGTAAGTGATGGGCAAACCCGCCCTATACCCTGAAGTCCTTTCTACCAGGGCTCTCCCCTGCAAAGTTCTGGGTGAGTAGGGTGTATCCAGAGTGAAACTGTAAAAGAATCCTTTCTTCTTCAAACCAAAGCAAGGAAAATCAGAGAGAGGCAAGTTGTCTGTCTTCTCTCTGCAGAACTGACTAAGCAAAATTATGAACAGGCCAAGACTGATCTATCTCCTGATTCCTGAACCTGAATTTGTTTCTGTCTTTGATTGACTCAATTAATAAAATGCTTACATGTTCTATTTTTCCTCCGTAATAAGCAGAAAAATTTCACCATAAAATGTCCTAAATGACTGTGTTTTGAACTCGGTATGACCCTCTGTGGGTGATTTTTGTGCATATTGGAATGTGAATAGCTCAACAGCTCTCTTAAAAAGGTTTATTAAGAAGGATGAGAAGGTTCAGCTCAGGTCATGATCCCAGAGTCCTGGGATCGAGCCCCACATCTGGCTCTCTCCTCAGCAGGGAGCCTGCTTTACTTCCTCTCTCTCTGCCTGCCTCCCTGCCTACTTGTGATCTGTCTGTCAAATAAATAAATAAAAGCTTTTTAAAAAATTTTAAAAAGAAGGATGAGAAGGGTATCTCTCAATAGAGAATGAGGACAGAGTCTCCCCTTCTCTTGCCAGCAGGCCTTCCTGGGAAGCTGATCTGGTAGTCCCTTCTTGGAAAACTTTTCTTTGCTTCATTTTATCTGACAGAGATGCTGAATGTTTTGCCAGTTTCCAAGGAAACTAGTGGGAAAGAGAGAGTTGCTGTTGCTCAGATGCAGGGTGAAGAGGTGTCTGGGTGTCCACATAGCTCGCAAGCCCTGGCTCTCTCAGGCATAACACATGCCCTTATAAACTGTGTCATCTCAGGCAGCTCACACAACCTCTCTTGATATCAGCTTCCTTATTTTGGCAATCGGAATATCCACAACTGTCCAACCTGCTTATATGGTCATCTTGGGGAGTGAAATGGCATAATATGTGACAAAAGGCTTTGCGCGGCAACAAGCCATACAGATGCGAGGGGTAATTATCATCCTCTTACGGCTACCAGTCCCTAACTAGAGTCAGTCTAGAGGATTTTATTTCCCCATATGATAACTTCCTTGTTTCCAAATAAAAATGGTTAAATTTCATCAAGGACTCTAAAGGCAAAGGCTTCAATCTTCTGCTTTCACTGGACAATGGAAGTTTCCCTTGGAGACAAGTCAGAATGTTATTTGTATACCCACTAGTATTAAAACATGTTTCTAGACATTGTGTCCTTGGATTTAAAAATTATTACCCAAGAAAGTCTTTTCCTCTGAAATTCTTCAGAGCTGTCTTGCCCCTATACAGAGCTGGCCAGTGTAAAGTCAGACACAAGAGCTTCAGGTAACGCTGGACACAAGACTTGCTTATGGTTGAAATTATGTCAGCAAAGATGCAGGAACTCCACTGGATGGAGAAGAAGGACTTCAGTATACTGGCCAGTTTATGTGTAGAGTCATAAGCAATAAAGTGGGAAAGTTATCTGTGCCAAACTCCTCATTTTAGGATGAGAAAATTATGGCTCAAAATTGCTTAAGTAAGCAAAATAAGCTTAGTGATAGGTTAAGTAGTTTTTAAAAACTTAGTTTTTCTGATTTCCTGGCCAAAGTTCTTTATATTAAAACATTAATAATGTGAAAAATATCAACAACCACAAAAACAGCTACTGTTTATTGAACAATGAGTATGTGTTAGACATTGTGATAAGCTGTTTACATATACTCACTCATTTAATTCCTGCAACAAACCAGTGAGGTGGTATTTCCCCCATTTTACAGATGAAGAAAATGAAACTCAGAAGTATTATTTACTTGCCCAAGATCAGGGTATTGATGTTATTATCGGTTCACAATATAGAGAACAAGAAGGGGTATAGTGTTGTGGTTGTTGCTGTTTTTTACATACAACATTTTGTCTACATTCTTAAAAATTTTAGAGATGAGAAATCACTTCTTACCCCAAATATCAAGGACCCTGGAAAATATATTCTGAATGGAACTGTCACACAAAACTTAACCGGAAGCACAGCCCAACCTTACATGGACAGAGTTTAACTCTCAGATTAACTTTATATGAGAATGTGGATTCTCTACTTCTCCTGCAAAGCAAGCTTTTAGAATTCAGATACAGGATGAGTCATAAGAAAAATGTTCAGGCGTTTGCCACAGTGGAAATACTCATTTCCCCAATTGTTCAGCACATCAAAACATCGAGGCCAGCTATTTTTATGTGCCAGGAATGTTTAAAATACCTTGTATTCATAGTGTTGCTTTTAAAATAATTGAACCAACCTCTCTTGCCCCTGCTATAGTTTCATTCTAAAGATCCTACACTCTGGCTTCTTCTCCTCTTGCTTTGTAAGAATTATGATGAGAAAGTCTCCAGGCCCACAATCCTCACTTGCCACAAGAAGTTTGCCTGTCCTTTAATGTCGGCATCATATGCTTCCAACATTTTAAAAAGCATAACTCCTCTATAAAGTCTTTCTACACTCTGGCATGACTTATGGAGTTTGACTTTTAAAACTCTGAACATATATTTAATTATAGCTCAAAATGTCAAAAAATATTTTTTTTAGAAATTCTGTCTTCCCTAAAAAGTTAACTTTATATTAAACAATGCTATGAACAAATGTCCTAAAAGCACCAAAATAAGTTCTTGACATTTTTCCATTATAACATAAAGGCATGATAAGAGAAGGAGAACAGCAAACTCTGAAATCAGCCCAAACAGAAACAGGATGAAACTTGACAAGAATAAAAGAATTTTAAAAATCTTACGAAAACAATCCTGGATTTGATTATTGGCTGATAGTGGAATGTAGTGTGTAACATGGTTGGGAAAGAGGATCGTGATGCTCATTTAATGGCACATTTAAAGAGTAGAATGAGCTGTGATTAGTGGGCTCTACATCATCACTCTTACTTTTTTGTCTCTTTTATCCATTTATGCGTGTATTAGATCTGTCCATGCCCAGCATTTCAGCACTTAAGGACTTGAATCCTTACTACCTGCTAGGACCTTAGGATCCAACACTTAAACTGTCATGGTCTATGCTCTTAAGAAGCCCTCTGTCAATTGTAGACACAGACAATACATGAATTCCTGGGATAAGATGTAATACTTGCCACAATGGAGAGGTGTGCAGGATGGACTAGAGTCCAGGCTTGTGTATCTGTGAGGAGCTGGGATGGTTTTGCCAAGGAGGTGACACTTGAACTCAACCACAGATGCTAACTAGTGGTTAGTCAGCCAGTGAGAGAAAAGAAAAGGGACACTCCAGACAATGGGAAGAGTGGGTGTAAGAGGCACAAATGCATGAAAGACTACTGTGAGTTTAGGATGGTGATGCTAGTGATACTGGTTTGAGGAAACAGAGGAAGGCTGAACCAGTACACGAGGGCTGGATTTTGAAGGACCTTTTACTCTAGGTTAGGAATTGGGAATTGTAGATAACTTTTTGGTTTGTATTGTAGATATTGTAGATAATTGAATTAGAATATCAAGGGAGGGCTGGCCTGCTTACATACATATTAGAAAGATAACCTGGCTGGAAATATCAAGGGTAAGTGGAAAGGACGGAAGCTTGAAAGCAAAGACCAATGAAGATTTAAGGGTTTTAGGACTATCCCAGCATAGTCACAGCTCTCCAGAGAAACAGAACCAATAAGGTGCATGGGTGAGTATGTGCGTGCGTGTGTGTGTGTGTGTGTGAGAGAGAGAGAGAGAGAGAGAGAGAGTGTGTGTGTGAAAAGGGACAGTATAAGGAATTGGCTCATGTGATTATGGAGGCTGAAAAGTTTAGGCTCGGGAGAGTTAATGGTATAGTCCCATTCTGAGTCTGAAGGCATGAGGACTGGTAGAACCAATGGGTAAGGTCCTATCCAAGTTCCAATCTAAAGGCAGAAGACCAATGTTCCAGCTCAAAAGACACTCAGAGAGAGAATTCTTTCTTACTCAAGCTGTTTATTCTATTCAGGCCTTCAGCAGATTGGATGAGGCCCACTCACATTAGGACAGCCAATCTGTTTTACCCAGTCTACCAATTCAAATCCTAGTCACATCCAGAAACATCCCCACAGACACACTCAGAAATAATATTTGATCAGTATCAGGGCACCCCATGGCCCAGATAAGTTGAAACATAAAATTAACCATTTCATTCGGCCGCCAATACTCCCAATCTGCTTTCCTGACCCCCCCCCCCAACTTTGAACTTTGTCAGCTTCCAGAGTGATCTTCCCTGAGAGCCAATCTGGGTCTGCCACTACCCTGTGTGAAGTGTTCGACCTCACTGCCTTCAGGGGATAAGGTAAGCCCTTTTCCTTGCTGGAGAAGATACAGACCCATTTCCACCTCACCCTACATCCCAGACACACTACCTCGATTTTTCCAGAAGGGCCTGTATGCTCTCTCTGTCCACTGACAGTGCCCTCTATCTGAAACATGGCTAGCCTTGCTTTCCTCTTCCTTCCACCTCTCCGGGCTAACTCTCACTTAATCTTAAAGGATCATTTAAGGCCATTCTTCTGTTCTAGAAAGTCTCCCCTGACTTCACCTTCCTCCCTGGGTCTAGATTCAGAAAAGCATTCCTATGTTCCAAAGCATCCTTTTATGTGCCCCTATTTGGCTCTTGTCCCACTGTAATGTGCTGGGAACAGAAACTGCTCACTGTTATTGAATAGTCACCATTTGCCAGGCCCATATAAATGCCTTATATGCTTTATCTTGTATAATCTTGTACCAACCTTTGGCAGTGTGTGCTATGATGAACCCCATTATGCTAAGAAAACTAAAGCTCGGAGAGGAAGAGTCACTTGCTCAAGGCCACAGCTAGTAAGTAGGGGAAACAATTCAAAGCCAGGTAGTTGAACTCCTAAATCTGTGCTCTTAACCACTGTGCTTTACAACTTGAGTTTCTTTGCCCTAAACCACATGCATTTTAAGGATAGAAATGCTCCTTATCTTTGTTTTCATAGCACCTAGCGCAATGCCTGGCATCTTAGGGGAAAGAAAAGTTTGTTGAATGAATGCAAATGAATGAATTCATGGTGGAGATAAGGAGCAAGGAGGTGAGAAATTGGACAGTGATTGCAGAGTATTCCTTTGTGAATTATAGCTCATTTGGAAGAAAGAGAGAAAAAAAGAGCCAGTGGTGTGATAGCTGTGGGGACACACAAAATTGAGAGAAGTGTGCATGTGTAGATGGAAGGGACTTAATCACTTCTAGGCCAAAGAAAAGGACCCAGTGAAAATGGAAAGACTGAAGACATAGAAGAGAAAGAGCATGTTCCCAGAGCTCAGAGGAGGAGATAAAATCAACCAAGGGCTTGGATAATGTGAGTCCGCTCCCGAGGAACATATGCACACTCTCAGTTCCAATTTTTAACTTGTACTATTTCTCGAAGGATCTATCTCCTTGAGTCTTCTATTTAGAAAATGCTTTAAAAGAACTTGTTATAATTGGGGGCACCTCGGTGGCTCAGTTGGTTAAGTGACTGACTCTTGGTTTTGGCTCAAGTCATGATCTCAGGGTCATGAGTTCAAGTCCTGCATCAGGCTCCTCACTTGGTGCAGAGTCTACTTAGGACTCTCTCTCCCTCTCCCTCTACCCCTTCCCCCTGCTTTCTCTCTCTAAAATAAAACTTTTTGAAAAAGCATTTGTTATGATTGCATAAATGAATGAAATAAAATCGCATTATTCTAGTTAACCTGTTTCAAGCACATTTGCAGGTCCTCTAAAGCAGTAAGGAGAGTGGGTCTTGAAAGTCTCATTAGAAGAAAAACATTTTGTAACTGGATGGCGGGGGACATTAACTGGACTTACAGGGGTGATCGTTTTGCAATTTATACAAATACTGAATCATGACATTGCCTACCTGAAACTAATACTATAATGTTATGTCAATTATCCCTCAAAAATTAAAAAAAATTTGAAAAAAAAAAAGAAGGAACACCTGAAATTGCTTCAGACACTACATCTTTCTAACCTGAACTATGTCCTCCATAAACATCAGTTTTGTTATTCAGGAGGTAAAATGTGAAATATATCTCCCACTAAAATGAAATGCCAGGAGCTACATTGCCGGGGATTTTCTTGTTGTTGTTAAACCAGCTGGCATGAGCCCAGCATTTCAGGTCAAAACAGCAGGGCAGCATAGAATTGACTGGAAAGCCAGTGACCTCAGGTTGGGTAGGAGTTCTAAATCCCCTCCCCCAACCCCTGTTTCTCCCCTGTCAATTAGAAGAATAATACGTTTCTTCCAACGATTTTTATGAGGATTAAATGGGGGGGAAATGGGAAAGGGCTTTCAGTTTTCAAAGAACATCCCTGTTACAAGACTTTTAGGCAGCGAGCAGATATCAGACCATTTGATGTCAAGGATAAAATTAAACACAACAGCAGTTGTGCCAGAGCTAACAGAAAGAGAGCCTTAAAAATAGAAGGGCCTCTCCCATATTGCTCGAATCTCAGGGTTGGACAACCTGCACAGAGCGGCACCTTGCCCGTATGCCAGGCCACGAGGCAGGGATTCTAGGAGCTCGACGCCTCTCCAGCTCCTCTGGGAGATTATAGGCCTGCATCTCCCACCCTGGAGGGAAGAGCAGTGAAGGGTAGGTCTACAGGAGCTGGGCCGGCAGGCCTCTACCTGAGTAGCCTGGAGCTGCGTTTGGATTGTGGAAGCTGAGACTGGGACTGGAATGTTCCCAGCCTGGCTAATGGGTCATGCCATAGTATCCTGGAGAGGGCCTCAGGCCCCAAATCAGGAAGGACAAGTATCTAAGCCAAGTTTAGAGGGCCAAGAGTGGGGAGCAAGAGAAAGGGTCATACACTTCGAGCTGGGCATCAGAGAGGGAAAAAAATCAAAGCAAAAGGCGATGGAGAACAAGAACCTGGGAAGATATGTGGGAGAGACCAGTTCTGGGGGACTTCCTTTGAACAGCCAGAGGGCCTCCAGAGGGCAGAGGAGTAACCTGGCTTAAAACCCCTCTGGCCAGTGTAAGACAACCTCACATTAAAAGCTTACCTACCTTGGCAGCCCTCCCTTTCCCATAATTCTATCACTGAAAGCAGGCCTTGCTTTTACGTGCAGCAACCTTTTTCCAGATCCCAGCATTTTGTGCTGTGTGAGCCTGGACACAGGCTGTATGATTTACGCACTGCACAAATGCATCCCCAAGGTGGAAAGGGGGACTAAACTCCAGCCCACCCTGGCTCCCCAGGCCACGACTCGGGGTGACGCTGCATCTGCCCTGAGGAAAGAGGAGGCCCATTCTCTGCTCAAAGGCAATTCTGTGGAGAGAATAGTGGATTCCTCCCACCCCCACAAAGTCATATGTTAAAGCCCTAACCCTCACTGGGATGGCATATGGGATAGAACCTGTGGGAGGTAATTAGGCCTAGATGAGGTCATGAAGGTGGGTGCTCATATTAAGAGACACCAGAAAGCTTGCTTCCCCTACCCTCTCCCTCTACCCAAACTGTCCCAGGAAAGTTCATGTGTGGACACAATGAGAAGGCCGCATCTGCAACTCAAGCAAGCAGCTCTCGTGTGCCATCAAGGTGCCATCAGGATGGCACCCTGATCTCAGACTTCCAGCCTCCAGAAAGGTGAGAAATCCATTTCCGTGTAGGCCCTCCCTAGGCTGTGGTTTCCTATTACGGCAGGTGAGCTGAGTGAGCCCGGTCACCTTCAGGGCTGCTCCCAGCCCAGGGCCACACTGTGGCAGTCCTGACCCTGCCTTTGGAGGCTTACAGTTTCCAAAAACTTATGATTCAGTGTCATTTATAAAACACTGAAATTAAATTTAAGAGTACATTCTCCAAATGCACTCAAGTGTGTTGTGTATTATTTTTATGAATTTTTAACTTATTCAAAGACCGTCAAACCAGGTTATCTTGCTTGGGGATAGAAACCTTAAAGCTTCTTGCACGTACCTGAACCCTTTGTCAAGGTGTCACTTTGACAGTGATGTCACAGCACTGGAATTATAATAAATTTAAATTTTAACAAATGTCCCCCTTTTTACAAAGACACCAGTCACATTGGATCAGGGCCCATGCTCACGGCCTCCTTTTGCCTTAATCACCTCTGGGAAGACCCTATTTTCAAATAAGTTCACATTCTCAGGTACTGGAGGTTAGCCTCTAACATACTTTTTGGGCAAACACAATTCAAACTGTACTACTCACCAAGGAGTCTTCTAGAGATCATTTGGTTCTGGAAGATTCTAGTATACAGAGAGAATAGGAAGAGTGGGCAGTTGGAACACTTCTCAGTATCAGTGAACGAATTGTATTGGGGACATAAAAACAAAATCTTTCCCAACCCCCAAAACCTTTCCACGAAAGTACAGGAGAAAAGGAAGATTTTTTTATTGGATAGGCATTAAACTGGAATGTGATGCACATAACAGGCAATCTGCTAAGATGGCAAAACAGAAAGAAATCTTGCCCTTTCATGTAGGTGAGCCGATACAGCTCATTACATACACGCTTTCAAGATAAGCAATGGTCCTCAAGTAAGAAAATTAGACAGTACCATTTGTCACACAGAGTTCACCATAAATTCAACTGGTAATTGGGGTGATCATCTGTGTTAGCTAACTGGCTTTGTCCAAAGGAAAAACAGAATTTCCTTAGGATATGAAGTAGTTTTGCAAGCTGGAGCTAGCTGACTCACCGAAGTTAGACTCCTGCCCTCCCACAGAAACCGGGAGATAGGGGATGCTCTATCCTCCTTGAGGATTACACTTCAAAGATGATTCCCACATCCTTGAAAAAAGTATTCTTGGGTTTTAAAGCTGGCAAGATGCTGGTTTAGCTTTTAAAGCAGTTCAAATACATCTCAGAGGGGCAGAAAAATAATTTACAATTACAAGTTTCCTAAAGTAAATGCCGGAAGGAAAGGGGGAGGCTGTGGGTCTCTCTTTTTGTACCAGGGAAGTGGTTTTCTAAAATTTGCATTTACTCTTAACCTTGGCATTCAGACTAACATACTAATCCTTTCTGAGTTTTGTTAATGCCAATCAAAATACCCAAGTCCAGGCCACTGTGACAGCACAGGACAAACTGAGTCTCTGGACGTAAAAACCTGAGGGGAATATACTGAACAGTGATGATTTCATCTGAGAAGGCAGTTCACTTTCCTAGATGACCCTCTGTCCAACAGCTCTTTGACCCCAATAACAGTTAGACCCTTTACATACTATTTTTTTTTCATATAGCAAATCCAAAACCAATCCAGAAACTGATTTTGCTCATAGGACTTGGCTCCAATGTCATCCTCTCAAAGATGCCTCCATGGACTGATATATTTACTGGGCTTCCAGGACACCACTGCCTTTTATTTTCAATCCAAATTTCCTAACAGTGAAAAAGTTAGGATCGAAGGAAGAATGGAATGGGCTACCTTGGGAAGTTTTGAGCTTCCCAGGTGGAAAATATTCAGTAAGCTGAACACCTGTTGGGATAGAGTGGGGCAGGAGTTGAATTTGGATTATATGACCTGCAATATTCTTTTCAAAAGAAATATATTTTTTTCCTTAGGCTTTAAATGCCCAAGGACTCCAAGACTCCAAAACTATTCTGCAGAAGAGAGGAGGAGTATCTAGGTCAGGAAAACTCTGTATCATATGACCTTATAACTTCAGCTTGTTGGTGTTGACCAGGCCACTTCTGTTTTTGTTTTTAAGTAACCTCCATGCCCAGCATGGAGCCCATTGTGGAGTTCGAACTCATGACCCTGAGATCAAGACCTGAACTGCAATCAAGAGTTAGATGCTTAACCAACTGAGCACCCAGGCACCTCACTGACCAGGCCACTTATAATTTCTAGTTTTATCCAGTCAGATAGCTATGTTTGATACATTTGAAGAGCCTAATGACTAAAAAAGAAAAAAAGAGAGAGAATGGAAGGAACTATACATGTATGTGAGTTTATATGCTTAGAAAATTCTGGAAAGGCAAACATTAAAACATACAGTGTTTATCACTTTGATGTGAAGTTATGGATGATTTCAATGTTTAAAATTGTGTTATTCTCCATGTTTCAGATATTTTAAATAAGGAAACAAGATTTGTGTTTGCAATCAAAAGTCTGTTTTTCTATCTTTATAGATTTCTTCCCCTTGACAAGCTGGAATATGAATGGAATATGAGTGGAATGAGGAGTGATTGGTAAGAGGTAAGTCTAGGGATCCAGAGAAGCAATATACATATCTAGCAAAAAGAGAGGCTGAAGATAAGAGGGCTACAATTAGTAGGCTGACACCCAGGGTCAAACCCATAGGAGCTGTTTGGGGAAATCAATTAAGGCAGCAAAAATCCATGGCCCTGGACTTCATGTGGGAGAGGGAGCAAACTAGCTGCTCTAGCATACGGCTTGGTTTTAACTTAATAGAAGGAAGAACTTTCTCACCCTCAGAGCTTGCCAAAAACCAAATAGAGATTCCTGTGAACAGTAACGTCCAAAAGGAGCAAGAGGAACATGATGATCCCCGGGGGTACAGAATGCAAATAGATCTTGAGTGTCTTCCACCCTCAAAGTATCCTGAGGAAAGGGCAAGGATTCCATAATATGGGAAGTTAACAAAGGCAGCCTCACTCCTTGGCTGGCTTTTAGTTATGTGATGTGTAGCATGTTAGGTGTACCCACTGAGGCTATTATCTTGATGTAACCAAAGTAATCCCAAAGATGGTGGAGGAGTAGGAGAACCTTAGTTTTGGCTAGTCCCAGGAATTCAGCTACACAGCTATCAAACCATTCTGAAAACCTGTGAACTCAACGGGAGATCTAAGAAAAGAACGGTTGAAACTTTACAAATAGAAAAGTGACCACTTTCAGTAGGAATGACAAGATGGAAAAATTCATCTCAAAAAAAGAGAACAAGAGGCAGTAATAACTGCCAGGGACCTAATCAATATGTAAGTAAGTAAGTAATACAAGTAAGATGTCAGAACTAGAGTTCAGAATAATGATTATAAAGATACTAGCTGGGTTTGAAAAAAGCATAGAAGACACTAGAGAATCCCATTCTGGAGGAATAAAAGAACTAAAATCTAATCAAGTTGAAATTAAAAAGGCTGTTATTGAGATGCAACCAAAATGGAGGCTCTAACTGCTAGAATAAATAAGGAAGAAGGGAGAATTAGTGATATAGAAGACCAAATAATGGAAAATAAAGAAGCTGAGAAAAAGAGAGCTAAACAACTACTGGACCATGAGAGGAGAATTTGAGAGCTAAGTGATAACAAACAATAGACCAAATAGACCAAAACAATATTAGAATAATTGGGATCCTAGGAGAAGGGGGGCGGGGCGCAGGAGGTATATTGGAGCAAATTATAGTGGAGAACTTACCTAATCTGGGAAGGAAACAGGCATTCAGTTCCAGGAGCACAGAGAATCCCCCCTTAAAATTAATAAAAATAGGTCAACACCTTGACATGTAATAGTGAAACTTGTAAATCTCAGAGACAAAGAGAAAATGCTGAAAGCAGCTCAGGACAAGAAGTCTGTAGCCTAGAAGGGTAGAAACATTAGACTATCAGCAGACCAATCCACAGAGACCTGGCAGGCCAGAAAGGACTGGGATGATATATTCAGGGTGCTAAATGAAAAAAATATGCAACCAAGGATGCCATTCAAAATAGAAAGAGAGACCAAAAAAAAAAAAAAAAAAAAAAAAAAAAAAAAAAA